>JAUYWI010055034.1:0-17124 GCA_034780595.1 Parotoplana pacifica
ATTTTTTGTACTTTAATTTGATCTCCTAAAAAGCTGCTTTTTTCATATACGATAGTTATACATAATAGCGACAATATATGGTTGGTTGATGTTCTATACTCAACCAGAATTTCTTCTACTATAAAAATGACAACATTGCCCAGTTTGTATTAAAGTAAAACGTGCCTCTTCACTGAATAGGATTTTTTTCTAATCATCATTTGTCTAGTTATCATGCTGTTGGGCCCATTGACACCTGGCAGCTAGGTGGTGGGCATTCAGGAGTGGCTTTCTTGTTGCAATGTAAAGAGCTAAATCAGCCTTATTGTTGAAGTCTACTTCTCACTGTACATGGTGTGCATGTACATTGCTGGTTTCAGTCCATTGAATAACAAAGTCTTAACTGGATAGATTGAGATCTCTGTCAGACACTCTAATGAGTACATGAGGTCAGATATTGTCACTGTTCTGACTTGAAATCACTCTGCAAGCTGACAATACATACACCCTTCAGCTTATAGAGTAACAATCTGGATGCATTCTTGTGACAACTTTATTATATTTCATGAGTCAATAATGAATTATGAAATGCTGTTTCACTTAAATAATGGTGTCTTTCCATGACTTAGATTAAGATGACCACTAAATACACATTAAACGAACCTCCATCAATTCCCCATTGCTTCATGATTATGTAACACTATCTATGCACATTCCATATTGCTTTATGATTATGTAACATCTTCTAGTCAGGTGTGTACTGTCTATGAACTGTGTTGACAAACTCATACACTTTTTGTTTACTCACTGAGAAACCTTAAAGTGCTAATTTGCCAACACACATATAAAGCTATTCATTGCCTATTGCACATGGTTAGATTTCGTACATACTCATTCATATTCTACACTCATGATTGCAGAATGTACCAACACTTAGGTATTAATTGAATATTATTGTTAGTAGTTGTATTAAATACACAGCATAACTACACACTTTTTCAAAAAAAAGAATGATTCAAAAATCTTAATCAAATTTTTTAAAATAAAGTTTTAAAAATCTTGTTATGATTTCATATTTCCAGACCTGCATATATAAATTCTACTTGTTGGTATGGTTTCAATCACAATGTTTTAAAAAATGACTCTTAGGTTGTACCCTATGGACAAAATTCAATATTTTTGAAGACCAGGAATATGTGTTAAACACTGGAGCATTTATTATGTATCTACCAAATATTAACCACCTTCATCAATATTTGACCTCAACTGATTTTTTTGTAAAAAGTACACTTTGACTATTTTGGCCAAACTTTACTTTTTCAGAGTGCTGTGTCCAATAACCTTACAGAGATCTGACCAAATACATTTTTACACCAAAATGTACAACATTAAAATCAGTTAAACTGTTTTCAATATATTTAAAAAAACATTTAGGGGGTCATGACCTTCTGACCAAATAATTTTTATGTAAGTTGGTGACTCACAAATGCGATTTGCATCTTCTGGGACCTGGCAGATTGGACAGAGACCTTGGTTATGGTTGATTCCCCCTCCCCTTTGTGAAGAGTGTCCCTCAGAATGGGACCCTGATAGCTATATTGTCACTTTTCCCTTCAATTATTACATTTGGAGAAGGGCATCATTCATCCATTAGTAGCTTTTATAATAGGGGCATTATTGGCAAATTTTTGCATTTGTATATGTTTCATCCCAGTTGGTCTTTTGAGTACTACTTTGGCAATTGGTGGTTGATGGGGATCTCAGTCTGGTTTTGGCTCTACCAAGATTGGCCTGATGCTCAGCCTCTTCATATCCCTGTGTTGCAGTGCCTAGGTATCCAAATGAAGTTGATGGTATTATGTTTCTAGCTTGTATCAACTTCTTGGATATCTTCTTAGTCCATTATACTTCTTTTTATGAGCTATTTATATTTTTATGAACTCTAATAATCATAAAATAATAATTACAAGAATATAACACAGTTTTGTGTATTTTTAAATTATTATCATGCCTTTAGATGAAAATTATCAATTATGGGTTTTTGCTGTTCTATGTATACAATATTTCTCACTGCTCTAGTGCTAATCTCGACCTATCTATTCTTTGTTCAAATGATGTCCTGTTTTATTTCAGAGCAGGACATTTAGGTCTCATTCATTAATGGATTAAATCACCTTGTTGCAAATTGCATAACATCAGTGTATATGTAACATGTAAAGACTGTGAAACATTAATTTAAATGTTGACATATAAATAAACATTTCTAAACATTGTTAATGGTTAAAGATGCAAATTTTATGCTTTTAGATTTAACTATTTGTAATAGAAGATGGAATTCAAAGAAAATGAACAGAATTTGGAGACGATTTTATTGGGTTTAAAGGTAAATATCCTAAAATTATTTACATTCTGTTAAGCATTTCATATCATTTTGCTGAAAATATATACGATATTCTTCCTTACGTTTTTCATTTTTTAGAACAATATGACCATTTGGGAGGACTTTGTCAATAAATCGACCAAATTAAATACATCTTTAAAGTAAGTGCAAAGCATGTATTTTGATTTTATTCTACATACTTAGAACATAGTGGTGGTTTTAGTGACCTTTTATCAATTCATTTGAGTTAGTTATTGGTCTTGTTCTATTAGGTATAAATTTTATGACTACCTTAATGCAAATTTTATAGATTGGGACAGGCTTGGAACAAACTAACTGTTCTAACCAAATTTGGAACAATTAACGTCGAATTAAGTAAAAAATAAATAAAGACGTTTAATAATTTAAAAATATTCTCAGAACACTTCTTCCAACATGCTTAGATGTGTTTTGTTTGTGGACTATTGTACAATTTGATTTTCTTTGCTCCTACTAGAATGACCATTCAATCTTCGAATGGATTTGTGGAAGCTCTTCAACGAATTGCAGACCTGGCATCCGTTAGTCCCTGTGGTGTTAAGGAAATTGGCGCGACACTTACAAGATTTTGTATCAGGCAGAAAATTGTTGAAGCAAGATTGAAAGCTCTTAACAAGTAAAGTATTTTGGAAATTGAATCATGGTATAGCTTATTTTAATGATTTTCTCTTTTTTTCCAAAATCAGTAGGCAATAGTAAATGTGTTTGAGTTTTAGTTTTACAAAGCTAAAATCTGATTTTCATTTAGAAGTTAGATTACTGTTAAGGGCACTTTATAGTTTTAATTTTTTTAGTTGTTTATTTTATTAGATTTAGATTTGATTGAAGTGCTCGTATGTTTTCCTAGCATCACTACAAAACGATGGATTAATCGTGTTTAGTTTTCAAACAGATAGAAATACTTTCTTGTGGTTTGTTCGTAGAACTACAAAAAAGCATTTCCATTATATGCTGATTGTTTTTATAATTAAATCAAAGGCTACTGTAGGTAGTATGTGTATTGATTAAGTCAGTTTTCACTGCTACTTTGTATGATGCTATTTACTGGCTTGTTTAGTTATCTTTAGGTAGGTGGACTATTAATGTTTTACAAAATGTTTCTTTGTCGTCCGTTGCTAATAAAGACACTATAAGTTTTTTTTATTAAGTTGCTCCTTTAGACAATGATTAGTTAGATGAAGTAGGTAGCTATTCAATACTGTCCATTTAAGAGTTTTATCATGGAGTATGGTTTTATAATGGAAAAAGAACGACATATTTCAATGTTACTTAATTTTTCGCATAAAACTCTTCTACAAAGTTAACATGAGTGAGATATGTAAACATATGTACCTAGCTAGGTACCTACCATTGAACTAATAATTTGTTTTCGTTTTTCGAATGCCCAGAGGAATATGTATCATTATTTCTTTTTTATTACATACACTATTATATTATAACATAATTTAGTTTTACTATTCTGCATTAGTTACCTAGTTGTTCAATATTGAGCGGTTATTTCTTTTAGGTACTCATATACATTGGTGATTTTATTTTATTTTAAAGTACAGTCTTCAGCAATTTATTTACCTAGCTTTTTTCTGTTTTTTGTATATCAATTTTATAGGCTCTGCTGGGAATTAACGCCGAGAATTATTATAACAGTCTTGACGATAATAACGAGTTTTAATTTACCTCTGTTTGTAAACTTAATCATTTTAAAATAAAATATTGATTCTGTTTTTATACTTATTGGTAAGTTGAAATATTTTTTCAAATTATTCTGTATCATCGATTCATTTACTGAAACCACATCTTAGAGTTTTTTTTATTAGTCAGCACACGACATTGGAGTTTTGGGTAGAAATTAAACGATAGATCATTGCTATTATTATTTTAAAAAAACGTTTCCTGATCGATTCTGTGTTATTTCTTTTTTGTCAGTGAGCTTTGCGAATAATTAAACCATGATGACTGTAGTAGGTATCTTTGTATTCTTTTGTTTTTTGTCTAGTAACGATTGACGTGATTGAACCAATTATCTAGATAACATTTTATTATTTATTTAATATAGGTAGATATTGAATAAATAATGTATTTTATTCTTTTTGTACATAATATTCGGTTAAACATTAACTTATTGACATTTAATTAGGTAATTAGAATTTTGAAGTCATGCTCGCCAATAAAAGGTAAAAACTTTAATTTTATGTATTACTTAGAAAATACTTGTAATCTTAATGGATTACTATCTATCTTTCTATTTTAACCAATTTAAATCAAACATCAGTTATCTAACGTTGAAATCAAAAGATTGTGGTTTATTTCTATGAGAAAAAGAGAGACTCCAAAATTTTCAATAGCCAAAACAAAAGATTTGAATTTCTAAGGGCATACATACATCACAAACAGCGATCGTCGATCAATTCTTCGGTCCAGGTTGTCATGCAACTAAACCTTCTCTTTTATCATTCCTCTCCCCCTCCCGCACACTATGTACATACATATTTGTGTCGATTGTTACTTCTCACCCCAAAAAGAGACTATGTGCTAAGATTCATTAATTTGGTCAATATCATATAATAATAGGCAAACATGGTTTAGAAAGCTTGTTGCTATGTATTAATAGCGTATTTGTCTAACAGACATTCATTTAATTTGATAACAGATTCATACTTCTCTCTCCAAAATTAATTTAGGTTCCACTTTTTTTTAAAAATAAAACGGTTAATGTTTAGACTATAAAATTAGTTTTGATGTTATAAAGATGCACTGAAAGGTGGGTTTGGCAATTTTTAGATAGAAAACTAAAAGTAACAAAATGTTAATATAAAAAACTACCGACATTGATTTCCTGAGAGATATATGAAATTCATAATAATCACCCACACACTAAGTGTTTTATCTGAAAGAAAGAATTGATCCCCAAGGACTATGCATATATTTCATAAAAAAACTAACTTGAAGCAAACTAAAGCTATATTTTTTACACTTTTGCACAAGTTAAGCCCCCACCTCCACTCTTTCTTGATGCAAAAGTTGTGAAGATCGACTGTATGTTTTTAGCGATTTTAATCTTTCGAAGGTTACTTGATGTCCCAAAATACCAGCGTAATTCATATTACATTTTCTCACTAAAAACACCCCCAAATTCATACGTAATCGGCTTTTTGTGCTATTAATAACAGCAAAATATTATTTCTGATGTTATGTGGTATTTTGCCACTTAATTTGCTGTGTTTTCTGAAACCACTAAACTCTTTTGCTCGCAAAATCTTTAAACATATACAGCAATCAAACATTGCAAGTACACCGGATTCTACTACCACGGTAAAATTATTTCTAAATAGTTTGACATTTTTATTTTACACCAAATTAGGTTACGGATTATATGAATTATGTGTACGGAAATGTGAATTACAACATTTAAATAAAAGGAAAGGAAACTAATTATACAAACAAGAAGAACCATACAAGGTAGAAACAGCTTAAAAAACAACCTGGAAGCATAAAAAATGTTCTGTAAAATTATGAAAAATAAATACCTTTATAACTATACGCATTTTCTCCTTTACTAGCTTGCAAACTTGTGTGCATAAGAAAAAGATATCAGCAAATTATTTGTTCCATTAATTATTGATTATGTCCTACATATATTATTTTACAACAGAAAAGCCAGATTAATTGCAGCGGCGACAATGTTCAGTGTTTAAATCTCTGTGGTTTATTTTAAGCACAGCTCTATTTGTCTATTAGGAAAAGTCTATTGCTGAAAGTTCATCCTCGGTGTAGTTGTCCAGTGAAAAAAAGAATGCTTAGTTAACTGGATTCCTTAAATTTGTTGTAATTCTCATCCGAAGGGACTATTGACTGTAATTCCAAACCATCATATCGAAACTCTCGATTTTTGGTTTGAATGAGTTGGTAAGCACAATTGTCTTCATATTCGACAACTTCATTTTGTGCTGCGAGATCAAATTAGTAATTCCTTGCCAATTATAAACACGAATTATTTCAATCACTAAAATATTCATTCAAATCTTCTCTCTATTTGAAGAGCTTCGAAAGTTAAATTTCGTATAAATGATAACATTTTATTAACCCATTACTAACAGTTTTATCTTTCAATATTGACAGATTTTGTTCAGGGTAAAAAATACGAGTAAAGTATTCCAAAAAATTTATTCAATTAATAAAGTTACAAATAATTTATTCTAAGAAATGAAATACGAGAAACAATGATTTAGGGCCGAATTAAAAAAATGATTAAATTGATTAATATTTGGTAGATATGTAATACTCCATGTTTTAAAATATTAATTGTTGTGACAGTGTAACTTAGAGCCAAAAATATTTCGAAAATTTAGTTTTCTTTAAAAAAAATATTATTGATTTTTAAGCTATTTTTTTAAAGAAAATATTTATTGATTTTAGCTATTTTTCTTTTAAGAAAATAATTATTGATTTTAAGATATTTTTCTTTAAAAAATAAATTTTCAAAATATTCTTGGCTCTGAAAAGTTGCACTTTGATCACAACAATTAAGATTTGAATTTGGACATCTTCATTATTTTACTCAAGGAATAAGTATTCCTAATTTCGGAAATTGAGAAGTAAGAAATCTTAAAATTGTCTAATTTCTCACTTGATTACGTCATATGGCCGCCTGCTCAATTGGTGCATGTAAAGTACAGTAAGGGGTAGCCCTCCCCCCTCCAAGTCCGCCTCCACAAGGTTATATTCAGCAAATTTAAAATAAATCGAATTAACTTGATTTTTTTAACCTCATTGCATAATTGGCTGCTAGGTCTATATTTTTCAAATGAAAATATGAACACTAATTTCAACGTACAGAAAGCAATGTTTGTCTAATCACAACCAGAATACTATACGGGAAATGTAATTTATCAAAACAAATTTTATTAAAATTTAAAGAGTAATTTTATTCTGAATCTTTGATTAATGTATAGGTAAGTCTTTGTAAAGATCTGAGCTATGTTATTCCTTTTATGTACCTTTTATTTACGAAAACATAAAATATGTATAACTATTGTCATAATCATCAAACATATTACCATACTAAATCCAATATTAGCATTTCATATTTATCATAATAAACCTATTTTCTACAGTTTATTGGTGGCACTTATAGAGCACATAAGTACAAGTTGTTTATTGAACAATCTCGCCCAGTTGCGGCTGGTACTTTTATTAAGGTGGAAACCCAACTTACAGAGTAATGTTCTATTACCCACAGTTTGTTTAGATTTAATGTACCAGTCTAAGAATGGAAATTTATGTTACTAGCAAAACTTCATTTTCTTGCATTAGGCAGCTACCTGAGCTTCCTATGCCAATGTTTTTGTATTTAATGTTATTTGTCTAACAACATGGAAACCAATTTATTAATTTATATAGCTACAGAGTTTTATAGAACGCTACCTGACAATGTCACTGGGCTTTATACATACATATGTTGAAAGATATCTGACGATTTCTTGAGAATTTAGCCTACAGTTCTCTTGTAGCTCAGTTAAATAATTTATTAGGTTATATGCCTATCCATGTACTTTACCATTATACCTAATATTGTTATTAAGTAGACAATTCATTAGTTTTCCGCACTGTTTTATTGGATTACTCATTTCTCTAGTCTGTTTAAAGGGATTTTATATTCCGTTTTACTACCCCGTTTTTATAATCTGGAATACATTTCTGCCGTGCTCAAAGTGAAGGAGAAGGGCTGACTGGCTTGCAAGAATACAATTTCATGTCGGAATGATGATTGCCAGTTTATAATTATTTCTTGCACAATTTATTATTTTCTTTCATAGCTACTGATTTCTTCTGTTTTTGTTTACTATGTCTCAGTTTAGTTTATCACTTTGATCCTGCGTAGGTCGATACATATATTGGATACTGTTTCTATATCAAGCAATTATGATGCCGACTCTACCTAATATGACATACATACATCATTCACTATTGATAATATTTGGATACATGTCGTTTATTTTTGTTTTATGTATTGGTTAAATTTTTATTCAATCTAGAACCATTGTCTAAAATGTTCAATTCCTTCCATTATTATTATATTTCACATGTTTCTAATTCAGATTTTCTTGTTGTTAATTGATTGAATATTATTTGTTTTATTGTTTGAAAAAGTGTGTTTTAATAGTACATGGGTTGAGTAGGCCTGGGGGCGGTATAACCCCCCCCCCCCGAACATAATCTCAGATTGCTTGAAAACACCTTTGCTGATTTGAATGAAATTTGGAATCACTTTTTACCAAATTCTCTTGCGGATCGTTGTTTGACCTCCTGGGTCACTGGACGGCCCTCTGAAAAAATTGGCAAAATGCACTTTTTACAAAAATGTCAATTCTGAAGTCAAAATATGACTAAATTGATTACTAAAGAAAATAAGAGATTGCAACCTTGAATTCGATACTTCTAACCTATTTCCCTCTCCTATTAGGTTATATTTATCTATTCAGTATGTAGATGCAATTTCAACTTTAGATTGTCACTTTCAATCACAACTAAAACAATAAAAATTATGTTTGTATTTTCATACTAGCTCTTAGATATCAAAATAATATATACATATATAGGTTGATAACATTATACAGTTGGCTTAATATATTTTTATGTATGTATGTATACTAGTGTGCTCTGTATGTATATAGCTGTTTTATTTACTAAGACTAAAGCTATTCATTGTTATTGTATAAGTTGAATGTTTTAGATTTGACAATATTTCTTCCTGTTCTTGCCTGGAATTAATGTTGGGTTGGGATATTAGAGAAAAGTACTCGATTCTGTTCATTTTTTTTATATTTTAACATAGCTAAATCTTACTTTTGTTTAGTTTTCATTCACAAATTTCTGATTATAAATATCTTCTTTTTAAACAGAATGATGTGAAATTATTATGTTCTATAATAGGTTTCATTATTTTGTTTTATCAAGTTTATAAGCTAACTCCGAATCGCTATACAAATTGGGCTATTGACGAATTGACAATATGACATTATATTTCTGTTAAAAATTGATGTTTTAATAAATAATTTAATTTTCTTTTGCAGCAACAATTGACCTCTAATAACTAGAGTGTAGATTGTTAGATCTAGTTTTTAGTTTTAATGCTATGAGTTGGATGCCTAATTTTAATTTCCTGGTCAGAAGGAATTTCATTTTTGACTGACATCAGTATAGTGAACATTAAACTGTTTGTTGAATTTAGTATTCTAGAAACTATTAATTTAGATTTCTATTCATTATAGAAACTAATTGAAATTTGTTACCTACCTATGTATATCTGTTAAAGATGTACTTTCTTTTAAATGTTATATATCCTGACAAATAGAAAACTTTTATCTGTTCGACTACAGTAAAATGTGTTATTGAATTATTACGCTTGATTTAAAATTAAATAAGAATTCTCTAATTCTAATCCTACATTTCAGATTCGGAACTAGTATGATTGGCAGTGGTTGTCTTTCTTTTTATTTGTATTGTTGGGTCACTTTGAACCAGATCTCTAAATGATTATTTAAAATGGGAAGAATAGCAATAGAAAATATTGATTGCTGATGAATTGAGTGAACTAACAGAACTAATTGAGCATCAGTTTATGGAGTATGAAATTTGTGAATGGGATTAATATTTGGCTAGTTGATCAGGACAGGTTATATCAGATTTCAGGTCTGAAAGTGAATAGATTGAATTTTCATTTAAAAATCTGTAAAGTTGGGCCGGAACAACATGCAAAGTTTTAATCAATTTATCTTAAATAATTTTGCGTGAACGATGGTCAATCTCAAAGAAATATCGGATAGAATCGGGGAATTGTGACCTAGATTGCAAATGTCAAGTACAGAGTTAGTAGTGTAGTAGATTGGCAAAAATGTTGAACTATTAATTGAATTTGAAATTGATGTTAGCAGTATTTTGAGCTATAGAAAATACACTTTTCTTTAGTTTATCTTTAAACAATTTCTGTCTTTGATGCACTAACGAGTGAACCAAACCGAGTATGTAGTTCATATTTGGTTGGACGTTAAATATAGTTTCAGTCAAAAAGAAATAATCATCTTATCATCACAATGGGAACAAAGACACCTGCTTATTCGCTCCAACTTTTGTTTATATCTAAATCTATAATATAGATAAATATTTAATTGAATTGAACTGTATAATAATTAGATTACAATTTCATATCTTTGTATATGTAGTTACTGCGATAATTTGTATTTTAGGATTGATGGGTTGAATATTATATTTTCCATAATAATTTACATCGCCCACTCTAGACTTCAGTAATACAAATTATAAAGTACAGTGAATTTCTCTAAAGCCAACACACAGACTTACTTCCTTTCAATTTTTACTGTTTAAGACATAATAAGGTAAGAAACACACAACAAACAGGGAATGAAACAGTTGGGTTTCTAAATATTAATGATAGAGAGACGTGTTTGCTTAGCTAGCTTGCTTTTTACTAGTTGAGAACAAACACGAAAATAAAATTTAGCATAGGAAATCAGCTGATGTGCATCTTTTAGTACAGTGATCTTTAAGTTACTGGTAAATTTGAGTAATTTTACTATTTTTGGTTTTATTATTTTATATGCAAAGTTCATACATAATACTGGTAGGTACCCATAATTGATGACAAAAAGAAACGGATTGACATAGTTAAATGTATGTTCACAGGAGAAAGGTAACTGGATCTACCTATGCTTTTTTAATGGGATGTTCCATTCCAAACGGTCCCTATATAACTGCATCTGATGTATGTAGATAGGAAGGTACAGTTGATTTGCTGGTCCAGTTCTGTATTTGCATTTTCTCTATTATTTTTGAAAAATAATTTTCTAAGTCTGGATGTTATGTTTATCAATGTCTAAGAATAAATAATTAGAATTTTGGAATACCTACTACTTAAATTTGTAGCAATAGTGACCATCTATTTTCTGCAAGGTACACTGTACTTATCATCTAAACTGACTTCTCACGAGTATCCTCATAAAAGATGTTACCTACATAATATTAAATCTTTGATTTTGTACTATGCGATCAATTATTTGGTTGTGTTTGGTCTGATATTTTCTTTTAGTAAATACCTACAATGTGTATGTTGGATGAATATAGGTATTCAAATAATAAATCTTTTCTGATTGGTTTGACATTCGGGGATGAGTTTGGTATGTCGAAGTGAAGTGTTTTAGTCTTTAATTTTCGGTATGTACAATTTATAAATATGTCTAGGTAGCTTTGTATACAACAATTTAAAAAAGTGTGCCTGTCCTATTATGTTATGCAGAATATTTAGTTTTATGACATGTATTGTTTCTATATAATTTTGAGATCTTTCTTCGTTTTTAACTTATAGTAAAATTCTATAAGTATTCTTATTAGTATAGCATTTTCCCTACATATTTGAAAATAATTGAGGTACAATTAAAAACTAATGTGTAATCATTTGTACTACTAATGTAATGTAATGGCTATGTTTATATTACGATGCAAATCTGTATATTCTATGTAGACTGACTATAAATCTTGGTTCTTGTAAGAAATTTTCCCTATTGTAAACCACTTGATTGCATCTTGAATTATCTAGCAATCTGGAGAAGCGGATTTGTACTTTAGAAATAAGCCGTTTTGACTAAATAGATGTGTGTATTTTGTTCAGTTTTGTTTGTTTGTCTATTGGATGAATATGAACATAACAAGATTTTGTGCGATTTACGAATATTTTGTTTATATTCACTGTGGTAGATTTTAATATTACGGAGTGGTCTTTTATAAGAGCTAATGCTAGCATGTAACAACATAGCATTGTTTTCTTGGATGGTTAACTTTTTATTTAAAATTAGAGGGCGTAGTAGCATTTATAATAAAACATAATTCGTATTCTACTTAAAGAAATACTGTATAGGTAAATAGGTAAGTGTAACTATCAGAATAAGTGTAAGAAGTATAACTAATTCGTATAATAGGTATAAGTGACTTAATAAGTATAACTAGTATAATAGGTGTATTAGGTATAACTAACATAAAAGGTATAACTAATACAGGGTGCCCATAAAGTAACGCTAGTGAAAAAATAATGAAATATATTAAAATTACACCTAATGTCCTTCTTCAGATAGCCACAACCTTGCCCGCTTACATTAATAGAAATCAACAGTAAACTTATAAATTTAAATATCTGAACTTCATATTTTGAATGATATGTTTTGTAAATAAATTTAGGATTTTTAATTTATTTCATTGTTTTCTTACGTGGACACCTTGCAGGATATGAAGTTTAAAAAAAATATCAGAATAGTAATAGGAACAAACGAATCTAAAATTGTACAATAGAACTATTTTTCCCAGATAAAACTTTTTCTTCCAGAAGAGATCGATTTCTCTGCTCTAATATAAAATTGGTTAGCTAATGATTAGCTACATCGATGCAGGTCGGGTGCTGCTTTTGGGATATTACCTATTTGTCGAAAAAAAAACTATATCTTTATGTTTATGTTTTGCATGTTTGTGCATGTGGAGTTCTAATTTAATGCTAGTTTTATGGTTTTTCTTCAAAAGTTTATATTTTGGTAAATTTGAATTATAGGTTTTATAGTGTGTAAAATAGGGAATAAATTATGATCGATATAGGGTAAATCTTAAATAATTCTTAATAGTAATGAAGTCAATGTCCAGCAGGAACTCTAAATTTCTTAGAAATATTCTTCTATTTTCTATAAACTTATTTAGGTTGGATACAAAATTTGTATTAAAATGTTTCGCGAATCATAATTTGATAGAGACGTTTGTCATATTGAAAGTGTATTAATGTTTTTATTTGCTTTGGAAAATTATTGATGTTAAAAACCAATTATTTAGCTACTAATGCACACCTCTCATCCGTTTTGTATTTAGGTACCCGCCGTCCAACTTCATTTGTTTTATTAAAAACATTGGGTATTTGCATGGACGTTCTTGGTATTTTGTGAATTATTTTTATTCACAATTTTTGTCATTTCAATGCATTCAATAGAAAATTAAATTCACTGTGGTGCTTTGTATCTATTTACATACTTTGTCTTGTCTATTTCCAGTCACTTACAAGATCATCTGACCTCGCCTCTTCAGGATCGGCTCGAGGATTGGCGTCGTGGAAATTCTTTAATGGAACGCGAAAGGGCACGAGAATGGCGTCGATCTCGTCACGAAGTTCACAAGATTATGACTGAAAGAGATCGACTGAGAAAGAAAACTCGGAAGAAGGTATATTTTTAACGTGGAATATCAGTTCAGAAAAATATTCTTTCGGTTTAATTTCTTTCTTTTATGACCACCTTAAGTTTTCTTCGGTAGTTTTTTTTTTTGCTGACTTTCACTCTTAATCAGAATGCTCAGGCCCTGAGATCTATTTGTTGATCAGTTATCCTAATCGTGATTTTTTTAAAACTCCATTTCCTCTATTTTTTTAACTGAATTTATTTGACTTATTTCAAAATGTTAGGTGCTGTGAGGCTTGAATATTGCATGATATTTTTATTAAGAAAACTGGGTAGTTGTTTTTATGCTCTGTTGGATATCTATCTCTTTTTAATAAAAAGAAAATGAATTTATAATATCAATAGTGTTACTTATGGCTGCAGCGTTTCTGTTTATTTAAGTAATTTATATTTACTGAAAGATAAGGAGTATTAAGATTTTATGTTTTGGCTTTCAATACGATAAGGAAATATCAAAAACTGTTTTCCACGTGTGTATTAACATTATTTTCTTTATCTACAAGTAATTACATGGATATATGACTTCTACAAATTTGCTACATAAATTGGTTGTGTAGAATTCAGAATTCTCAGCTCTTCTATACCATTCACTCTCCAATTTTTATGCATACGAGTACTATCCTATGTTACTTGTATTATGGGGGGGGGGATTGGTGATTTTGTGTTTAGTTTTTGAGGAAGCATCGAGGTTAAATAGATACTCAAAAATATGATCAAGAAGAAATATGCCTGTCTAAATAAATTCTACTAATGTAATTCTTGGGAAAACATTTCTATTTCTGGAGTTACATTAGTCTATGCTTGAACACCAAAGTATCTAGTAACATACAAAGGTGACTATCATTGGTCGAATTGAATTTGTCATTATTACTCTTTTTATATAATAAAAAGAATAAAAAGTTTTTTTTTTACTTTTTGGTAATAATATTGACAGGTTGGTTATATTGACTGTGTCTTTCTATTAGTTAATGATCCATTGCGATTCAATGTTGACGTTTCTTAGGTTGAAAATACAAACAATTTTTATCACTAGCTTATAGATATGTACAACAGTAGTAGGCAGGCAGGTATCTGTGGTTCCCCCCAAGAGACATCATACATATGCTGAACACATTATTCATATAATTTGGGCATAAACCTTATTTAGTAATCTGTAGCGGTGCGTTCTATAAATGATGGAATATCCGGTACTCAAAAAAGATTTTATTTTAACTTGCCTGCCACCACTGACATGTTAATTCATATTTTTTGTGGTTGGATCTAATCATTTAATTCCAATGCGCAATTGCTCATATTTTTTATGCCTACCTCAAAATTGTCGTTTTCAAGAAAAAAATTAGCGTTTTTTTACATTTTAATATTAAAAACTCTTTTTTAAACATAATTAATACATTGTATTTAATTGTTTTCGTTCTGCTATGTCAGCAACGGACTGGATCCGTTTCAGCGGATGTCCTCATTGACCTGGAACTCGCTGAACAAAATGTTGCGGCACGGCGTGCCCAATTGGAGAAGGTGGAGAGGGCCGCTCTAAGACGGGCAGTTACGGAAGAAAGGAAAAGATTTGTCGATTTTCTATCCTATCTTGCTCCAGTACTGGTAAGTGTGTATTGGATGCATATGGATGTATATAGACGACATTCTGCAATGCTGTTGTTCATTAATTTAGTTTCCGTATTATACAAATACCGAGCATACCACTGTATTTCGACAACTTTTGCTTAGCAATGAAATATACACTGAATTTACGCTGTTAGAACGGAGAGGTATATTATGTCGTTCGCGTTTGATTTATTTAAAACATTTCGACTTATAAAAAAATACATTAGTTTGTTATTATCAGACGAGTATTTAAAACCGAAAATTAGAAATGGTGTCAACCTCTCTCAATGAAACTGAGCTCTCTATTATTTATTGCACATGTCACTTTCTTACTGGTGATATTCCTTATAAAAAAAGAACAGTAATATGATTTAGTGGTGATCGTTTACCTTGATTTGATTTGATTTTCTTTGAGTGCAAGTCAATTGATAAATTATGTCTAGAATATTGAGTTTAATAAGCCATTTTATTATATAAACTAACTTCTTCAAATATATTTTCTGAATAGAACGCATTACATTCGCATTATTTATCTCGCTTTTGTAAATAGGATCATAAATTAAACTTCGGCGCATCGGTCTAATGCGAATCACACTGCCAAAGAAATTAAACAATGCACTGGAAATTCCGCTTTTGTGACTGCGATTGCGCAAACGATACACTTTTCAGTTTTTGAATGCACAAAGATATTTTTTCTCTAAAAATGTCTACAATTGTTGGTCTTTCGACTAGTGAAACATGGTATCTAAATAATTGTATTTTTTCTTTGTACCTGCGGCCCAAAACATTTTTTTAAATCGATAAAATGAGACCAAAAATGTATTTAAATATTAATTAGTTATTAGCTACATATACAATAATATTTTGGTATTAAATTGAACTATGAAATGTGCTCAAAGAACTGTGAATCCAAATAAAAATAGATTTACTGAAATCAGATAAGATTTGATTTTTTTGTACAAAGCATTTTTAAAATCATCTTCGTAATCAGACCAGATATTGTCGTTTATGTGAGTCAATGCATATTTCGTATACCAGATGCTATCTTGAAATTGTTTATTTTGACCCAGAAGTGCAATAATAGCATCTGAATCAACTGCTTCCAACAGAATGCATATACTTTTTCCCCAACATTTATCGAGTGTCATACAAATGTTGAGAGTTGAGTGTCGGCCTGTGTTATGGTTACAGCACTCAGAAAATTCGGACCCATATCCTTTGTACTTTGGACCATCTAGATTCATCGAAAGTTGAGCAATGGCCTCCGTCACGTTTTTCTCAATGTGTAGTCCACTGGGAAGACACAAGAGTATTTGATGCATTTTAAACCTAATGGAATTTCGACTCTGAGTCATCATTGCTCCTTCACATTTGTTTGATCAACTTGCTTCATTAATTTTTTTTCTGAAAGGTCTGTGTTAGTTTCAGTTCCTTTGTTTCTTTCTCATGGTTTTTTGGGGTCTTTTGAAGTGTCTTGTTCAGTTCTTGCATAAGAAATGGTGGTATCAGTACTGTGAATTAAAAATACAAAGATTGTACAAAATTATTAATTCATTTTTTGGTGAATTCTGAAAAAGACCAGTCCCTGTTCCATGAAAAGAGGAAGTGTAAATTCGGAGAAGAGATCATAACCCATGTTGCTCTAGCTGTGAAGGCCCCCTTTCTAAAGGTTCTAGGGCAAGCTACGCCATCAGTTTCAAATTACTTGTTGCCGAAAGTTGCGGTTATATAATATATCAATCATTCAATGCGAGAGTGTGACTATCCCACACCAACTCTGGAGGCCTGGATTGCTGCCTTCCACTCATTCCTGTGGTTCATCAAGGTCGCGAGTTCTGCCACGCT
>JAUYWI010055045.1:0-17123 GCA_034780595.1 Parotoplana pacifica
CTCAATGGAACCGCTCGTGTTGATGGAGCATTGCTGGCCGCCCTGAATCAAGAGCTGGTGAGGGTTTTTTTTGCTTGGTGTCTGGTTATTGCCGGATTTACTTACTGGAAATATAATAACACTAAAACCATAGAGATCGGTATTTCTAAACCATTGAAATTGATTTGTTTTTTTCCCAGGACGACACTGAGAAGATGCAGGAGAACCAGGACCGCATTCAGAACCAGTTGATGCTGATGAAACAGCGAATGAAAGGCCTGCGAACACAGAACGACCGGCTGACGCACATGATGGAGGCGGTGATGAAGAAGTTGGAGGTCACCTTCGAGGAGGAAGACGAGGCCGAGGAGACCGTGGAGGACCACATGCTGGAGGAGCTGGCGCAGGACTGATTCTCGTGACCTTTGTTTTGATTGGTTCTCTGGACAGCCAGCGATATCATCTTTGCCTGCCAAATCAATCGCTGGGTTTTTATTTCTCTGGGTAGTTTAGATCAGAGACATCGATTATGTATCTTATTACTGTTACGAAAACAAATTATATCAATCGTGTTTCTTGTGGTTGAAGCTCTTTGTATTGCTGTAACAAGGTACTTTGCGTGGTCTACTTGACGTCTGATAGTTATTTGACACGAAGCAATTTTGTATTTAGGAGTAGGACCAGTGACATCATTTGTATTTTGAAGAACCAGCGAAATCTATAAATAGACGTGTTTGTTGTATTTAGGAGTAGGACCATTGAAATCATTTTGTATTTTGAAGAACCAGCGAAATCTCTAAATAGACGTGTTTGTTGTATTTAGGAGTAGGACCAGTGACATCATTTTGTATTTTGAAGAACCAGCGAAATCTATAAATAGACGTGTTTGTTGTATTTAGGAGTAGGACCAGTGACATCATTTCGTATTTTGAAGAACTAGCGAAATCTCTAAATAGACGTCTGATTTTGATAGAACTTTGTTCCAACATTCATCAGTCAAGAGGAACCCAAAGCAACCAAATATTTGATCGAAATAACACTGCGTTTTTGTTTTGATATTTAACCAAAGATAACGGTTGCATATGTTCACATTGACAATGACATTTTATCTTCACACTACCAGTTTATCCTTAGATATCTATTTGCACAGATAGAGACCTACCCTCCCTTTCCGCCAGGTTATTAAAACAGATGGCCTTGTTATGGAATCACCCCGGGGAAAACAAAGAAGAGCCAAAGAGTTGAAGATTATTTAAAATAGAATTATCGTGTCATTAGAGATTCTGTGTCAGTATAGTTGTTATCTTAATTGTACATATTGTTGCTTTCATGTCTTTATATATTATCCACCACTTTATAGTGGGTGATGGATTGTAGATCGAAATTAGCTTTTCAATATCAGGACATTTTTATTTTTTATACCTTGAGATTGTGTTCCAGGAATAAATGTGTTTGGCTTTCTTTAGTTGACTTTATTTGAATATCTATACACCTACTATTGTATTTATTTATAAGTATGCATCCTATATGCATAGAGAAGAGCATTATATATTCTTTACATTTTATATAATAATTATTAGAATATTGCATTATTTTATTTTTGCCTTAAAATATTTGATCGATGGATCGGGTACTGAACAGCATTCACTTGTTTTCGCGTTTGCTGACATTTCTATACGACAAGAATTATCCTTCGCGTCAAATTAAATAAATCTTGAACCTGTTTTTCTAAAGATATGACGACATCTTTTCTCTTTGGGCCTCCCCTTCTAAATGTATTACAGAATTTTTTTGAGCGATTGGTGAATCTTGTCGTATTGATCTACTTGGGATAAAATGCCACAGTTTGATGAACCCACAATATCGAACTGTATTGCCGCCTCACAGGGTGCATAGCAGGGCTTATACCTTTCTCTATATAACTTATGTAGACAAATAATGTATGACCAATTATATCAAGGGTATTTTTATTTGAATTTTGTTGTTTTTGTTTTGTCCAACAATAAAAACCTATTTATGATAAACAGAATTCTTCTTTAAAAATTGAAATGGGTGCAGTGGTTTTTGTTGTGGCACATAAACTTTTATAGAACGCCCCTGAAAGTAATTGTTAAAAAATATATTGTACCTACCCAGTAATTTGAAAATTAATATTCTTACTAAGATCTTAAATATATTGTACCTACCCACAGTAATTTGAAAATTAATATTCTTACTAAGATCTTAAGTCTAAGAAGTTGTAAGAAATGCAACTCTTATAAGATCTTTTTCAAGAATACTAAGAAAACCAATAACATTAAGATTATTATATAACATACAACATGTGTATTTTTATCATTTACAAGTAAGGTTACAGTATTTTACAATGGCTTTACGAACAGTCCTTCTTTCTTGCAAGTCTAGGCCGGACTGATTAATGACGGCTTTCGCTTCTTACCAATGCTGCGAGAAAGGACAGTTTCTGAAAAATATGGCATAATTTGCAAATGTACATAATATCATAAAGGATTCTTAAACCTTTGTTCTAGCCACAAAATTTGTACGCAGGTGACATGTACTTCCAGATATCGTATTTCTAAAAAACAACACTTAAATACTTCCTTATCAAAAGTTACTCTACAGCTACAACTGAACCGACCCTTAAGTTAAAAAAAATTAACATTGACATCAAATTAAATTATACAGTGTAACCCGCTTAAGTGGGGCAGCCGCTTTTTGGGGCATTTAATGAAGACAGAATCATTTACATATCCAATCTTCAAAAATAATTCGGGTTATTGGGGCAAAAATTTCCTGATTTGAATGCACTTATAAAAATAGCATGAGATCATCAATTTAGTGGTGACAATAATTTATCCACTCACGTAGGCTGTTCAACCCAGCGTACTACATAGTTGGGTAGCAAATGACTGAACAGACAATCGTCCATTTAATTTCTCAGTGTGAATGTATTAAGTTACCTGGTACTCTCGAAGCAACAGTGTAAATTTTGTAATCTGTTTGCTCAAAATGATGGGTCAGATGGAATAAAAGATATACATATGTACTTTTTTTTCAAATTTCGTTTTTCCCATTTTTCGTTTTACATAGGTATGCAGTCGAAAAAAGTGATGTCCGCTTTATGGGGGCATCCGCTTAATTGGGGCAAAATGGCTTTCCCCAATGTGCCCCAATTAAGCGGATTACACTGTACTATATAACAATATATATTACGCATAAGTGTTGTTGATTAGTATAAAATTACTGTGCTGTATTAAAAATTTGCTTTTATGACTTTCATCATTACAATTGTCCATCTCATAATTTGTCGTTAATATGACGTAACGTGCTTACAATATTATCAGATGAACCAATTACTAACCAGTTTGAAAGGTTGCCGTAAATCCCTGTTTGGAAGCCGAGCTGTCGGAAACAAATTTAACAAACATGATATTATTGGTGGATTTAATTGGTTCGGGAAGAGTTTCTCCACAAACCTTCCGTAACAGGTCGGACGTATCAGTGAGGCCATCACGAATTTCCACGTAATCATAAACGCAAGTATCGTGAGCCTCTAACTAGAAATAAAATAAATAAATATCATCAACTTCTATTCATGAAAATATCAGAAATTAAAATCGACTATTACTGACTTAGGACAATAAACTGTTACAGCATGAGTGCCCTTTAATAATAAGACCGGCTTTTCAACTTATTTTTTCTGAAAATCTTCTATTTTCACGTCTCCTATGCAACTATTGCAAATTTTACTTTCTTTTATACTTTGATATGAAATAAATATGCGATAATTTTATATTGCTCAGGCTGTGATTAAGCCTAGCTAATGAGGCCCAACAAGGTGGAAACCGCTGTTCTGGGTTATCATTTGCGAGTAATATAAATAAGTAGTATATTTTTAATAAAGTATACCTGTTTTTTATTATTGCTCTTAACTTATTAATGACTTGAGACAATAAACTGTTATACGTATCTGGATAAAATTTGTATCTATTAAGTGATAACTTGTTAAATCAAAATTTTATCAATTATTATCTACCATAGATTATGTAGATATTAATTATTAGATATAATACGTGCGTATAACATCCAATAGATACTAATCAACCAATCAACTTCACAATTATTTGACCTACAAAATTTTTTTGGGGGTCTTGTAAGTACCTAAAAGCATTCAAAAATTGTGTTTTTATCTCTAAACAGACCTTAGTAAACTGTATTCGGTTTTACTAAGTATTTATTTAAAAATTCTTCATTTTGTTTGTATGTACTTTTTAAGTTGTATAAATAAAATTTCTATAAGTTTGTCAGATAGGTCTTGTCCAAAAGGATGTTCTGAAAAAGAATGCGTCTGAAATAGCTGTCTTGAGCTATCATTAGCAAGTAATATAAATAAGTAGTATTATTTATATCAAAGTATACCTACCTGTTTATTATTATTAATATTAACACGTTTTTATATTATTAGTTATATTTTCGCAAAAATATTAAATTTATACTTTTATTTGGTACACAGGTACCTTGGAAAGATTTATTCACAGAAGAAAAATCAATATATGTTAACTTTTGGACCTGATGACGTCATTGGCCTCATTGCAAGCCCCCATATTGATTTTTTTAAATTCTGTCATTGAATCTTTTCAAGGTACCTGTGTATCTATGTACTTCTTATTTTTTTTTACTAAAATATGACCTATAATATAAAAAGGCATTTCTTTCCAAGGACACCTTTTTGGACAAGACTTATCTGACAACCCTATATATTTCAAAAAGTTTACATTTAAATTTCAGTGTTACGCACCAATTAAGAAAACCAAAAAACAACTTTAGGTATTTTTAAGTAAACGACAGTAATTAAATTGACGTCCATTAGACCTAATGTGAGAGACTGCTGTGGAATGCTATAAATAAGTTTTTCAAGATGGCAATTAATGACGTCATATAGAACAATAATGCTTTTGCACTATTTCAATCAAATTCTTGTGTCAATTAACTATCATAATGTATTTTAGACACTTTTATCACTTTAGTCCGCAGGTATACGTACACGCTTCTGTTTTTTGGGGTACTTAGGAAAAAATCGGTCAACTATTTATATACAGTTTCTCGACTTCTAGGTACTGGGCATTTTATTTTTCATTCTGTCGTACCTGTTAATAATTTTTAAGCAAAGCTTCATTAATTTAAATCCGTAGGTAGTGTGCTACCCAGAGCCTGTTATGTCTACATCTAAATGTCATACTGGACACCAAGACAAACATTAGAACCGAACTATGTTTGACATTTGTCGTTTTGTAGTTCAACTTAGCTCATTCTTATACAGTGTTTGTTATATAAAAAACAATTTAGACCTATCTTTAAAAAATTTCTGAATAAAAATAAGTGTTAAAATGATAAATAAAAAAACTAAATTCTGTTTTTCATTATTAGTATTACTATATATTTTTTCCATGGTAATATTATTTTTGGACTATTTCACTATCAATCGACAACTGCGCAGACCATTACTATCTGAAGTAAAAGCCATGTTTAAAGACGAATGCAGTCTGGAAGAAAAGCACGTGTTTTATAAAATCCTCATTTATTTAAATGACACATTCACTCGCAATCACATTCCATTTGTCCTCTATGCTGGTACAGCACTTGGGGCTTATCGTCATCGTGATATGATACCGTGGGATGATGACCTTGACATTCTTATAGATGGCGAGAGGCGTTCCACAGTGCTTCATCTGCTATCGACCGGTTCGCGGCAGTATCGTGTTGTTTCCAGTGGAAGTCGAGATAAAGTCTACCACAACCAGTTGAGCCAACAAAGAACTAACACGGTCAGTTGGAAGTGGCCTTATGTTGATATCAACTATTACCTTTCAAACAGCACACATATTTGGGACCTTGATCATAAGTCTGGTGTGCCCGGCAGTATTTGGATTTATTCCAAATCAGTGATGTTTCCTGCAACCTTTATGAAGTTCGGACAAAGTGTTTCAAGACAACACAACAAGGAGATAGCGGCACCTAATGGACAACTATGGTGGTTTCCGTTCCCTCACGATATCACAGCCTACTTAGCACTGAGTTATGATCAGTTTCAAAACAAGTGTTTGAGGAAAAGTTACAGACATCGCATAGAGTCCATGGTTCCCCCGGGACGGTCATATTGGACGGATTGCAAATATTTAAGAGCAATATATCAATTTCAAGTTTAGTCATTTAGTATTGCTATGTAACAAAAAAGTTGATTATTGCCTATGCAAGGTGACCCAAATATATTCGACCCAGCACAGTATTTATTGGTAATAAGAAAATGTTAATAGACAATTTAATATGTCTACTTTGTATTGTTAAATTGTTTGTAGATCAAACAGATTGTCTGTACCTAATAAATCATATTTCAATCAAAATGTTACTGCTTTATGGATTTTTCTTTTTAAAATGTAATATTAGGAAGGACTAGATTACCATTTTATCATGCTTCAGCTTGAGTGTAGAACAAAATGAAACATGATTCCATAGTTTTGATAGTTTTATAGAAATTTGTAATCATTTTCTAACTTTTCAATATTTGGATGTTAAATTTCTATGTAGATAATTTTGTGGATACCAAATTTGAAATTGGGTGCTAGGGACATCAAAGAAATAGAATCACAAAAATAGCTGCTGAAGGACAACCTCTACGAGTCGAAAAACATAGTCACAAAATTCCTTTTATTTAATATTGTTTTAATGTCCGTAATCTACCACAAATTTCACGGAGGTGTGGCGGCCGAGAACAACTCTCACCGGCAACATACCAGTTTAGACAACGGTTCTAAAAAAACTTGAAAAGCGAAACTATAAATTTTTTCAATTGTATCGAATTTTTAGGACGAACAATATAGCTTCAGATGCAATTCATGTTGGAAATGCGTGACTAGGGGAAGCAAATGGTATCCACAAAACTACCTTCATAGAATTTAAATTGCAATAAAGATTTTTAAAAAGCGATATTTATTTGTTTGTTGGTGGTGGTGTCTGGCGGGCTTCGAATCAGCTGTGACCCATGATGCAACATCGAGTGATGTTATCACAGTATCTAAGAGCCCTTTTAACTGTGATCCGCTGATTATATGCTATTCAGTACCCCGCGATCACCATGGGAGGCAGCATATATTAATCGCTGGCGACAACCTTTTCACGGTCATTGGGCTAAGACCGGCTCCCTTGGGGACACCTTGACCACTTATCAGACGGGTAGGGTTGTCAAGTCCCAGAGCACTTTCGCGACCCTGTCCACCAAGTAACTTAAAGTCAGTCACGACCGGGGCTCGAACCGGGTACCTTCTGATCCGTAGTCCAGCGCGCTACCCACTCGGCTACCGGCTGCCTTGTTTGTTTGTTTATTTGACAGATTGATGGATTGTTAGTTTATTGTTTGTTTGTCGATTGTAAATTTTATCAACATTCTGATTATTATCGCAACTTTTTTGTCTAAGGTACCACCACCTATTATAAGGTGCCTCCATCACAACTATTATTGATAACTTACAGCAAATGAATGAAAGGTGAGCGCAACAGAATTATCCTTTGGGACCGTGATCTTCCAAATGCATTCTTTGTTTGGCTTGTAATTTTCAGGATAATTCGGGCTTGTTAGTGTTCCTTTTTCCATGTGCAAATCACCTCCACAAAGAGCTAAAATATGATCATTTTTAATATGATGTTGTTAACTAGTCATAAAATGATTACTTTTTTATTTTACTTTTGTAGCCTTGCTACACAGTTAAAGCGGAATGAATTGTTTTGCATCATTGTGATTCTTTGCGAGTCTTTTAGAAAAGTATTTAGGTGCTAATGATGCTCTGCCCAAACATTTTGAGCCTTCGCCCCCCACCCAGGATGGACTGGATATTATTACAAATTTCATCTTCAGAAAACATGCGCTGTCTAACATTCATACCTTCATATTGCGCATTAAAGCCTTGAGTTAATACAAGGTCCAACGTCTTATACTCGATCCAAAGCCTGGAGCCAGTGGAATAAATAACTTCTGGATCCTTCTTTCCACAATAACGACCTAAAGATAGAAAAACAAGTACAACTAACAAACAATAAAAATATATCCATCACCTTTATAAAGTGCCTTAACATCGTGTAAAATGGTAAGTATTATACTCGTATTAATTTAGAAAAACTTATAGGCTGATTTGTTAAACCTGAAAAATTTCCCTATCTACGCTTGAAGTCTCTAGGATATCATTACCTATCCTTACTTCAAAATTAGTATTTACCAATCAAAGGTGCCTCCTGATAATAGCCGTCACGAACTTCCAGGTACTCGGAGGCACATTGCGCAGTAGCGGGGAGACTAAGATCGGAAATATTGAGAAAAATACGTTCTCCTTTAGTGGCGACAATACGCCACTGGCAGAGCTGTGGTTCTTTTGTGAGTGGACTTTTTTGTGTGTGCGCTCCTCCTTTACCTTTGGTCTGTTTTGTACGTTCTGGTGAAGAAAATGATCCAGTTGGTTCCAAGAGAGACCTGCCACAAGCTGGAAGAAATAAAATTAAAATTGTATGTAGGTATTGTAGATAATATTGTCTGAGGTTTTCATAGTTTGTAAATTATGTTCGTGATAGTAAAAAAAAGATGAAATTTAACTGTTTATTTTCTATTATAAAAAATAGAAAGGGAAGCCAAAGGTTGCCCTGTAAATGGCAGATCTAAGTTGGTAACCTACATAATTATAATTAAAATTGATTAAATGTAAAGTATTAATTTATTTAGTTTTTGAATAAATGGATAGTCATGAATGATATGTTTAAAATATTGATACGAATCGATGTAGTTAAAATCTTGGAATGCACATAATTTAAGTTCGTTTAGATAGCGATGAGAGAATTAATTAAAAATAATAACTAAAGTAATCAAGAATCAATCCTAAATAACGTGTATCATTTCCATTAAAATTCAGTTTAAATGAAAAGTCGACTTCAACAGCAAATACTGAGATTAATTTTGACAGACTTCAATTTGATAGCCTAGAGAAACACAATGCTATAGAATTAGTAAAAATGAAAATTATTTTCAATTTTATAGAAGTTTAGGCCTTTTTGTTATTATAACATTCTTCTGTTATACGCCGTCATGAGTACCGAAAAATATGTGTTAGAAAGTACAGCTATAAATAAAGTTATTTTCTTAGACCTATTGTTAAATCTTTAAAATGCATGAACATAACAATAAATAAAGATAGGTAGTTTTCTTTATCAAAATATTGTACAATTCTGGCTACATTTTATACGTAGGGGTATGTATTTCTACAAAATTATAGCTTTACCTATGTATATATAATATCAAAGTAATTAAATTACTAAAATAACTTTGTAGACTGATGGCTCCGTTTCATAGACGAGCAAAACAATGAATAGCGTAATAGTGGGTATCATACTCGTATTGACTAGTACGTACGTAATACAGAGAACATCGTTATTTATATTAATAATAAATAGGATCTTATGTTGTCGACTTCAGCTTATTTTTAGAGGATCTAAGAAATTATAGTCTAAATAAAGGAATTAGACACACAGCTCATCGCCTGAAGACAAACACACAAAAAGAAATTAATATAGCTAAAATTGCTTTTCCGTGTTTATTATACGTTTTCCGACATCATATTAGGCCTACCTATAGTTACTGAGTATAACATATTTATCTTCTACAGCTTAGTTTTTGTTGATTGTAAAATCTGCATTTGCTTTTTTATTGTTTTATTTTGTGCTTTATAAAGTTCCTATAAAAAAATGTTCATTGGATTGATTTGGCTAAAAAACAGAATCTGAAGAAAAGAATCCTTCCAAAAAAATTAACTATAATCAAACGTTTCGTACTTTACATTTAGATCAATAACAATATTTTTGACATTTCTTTTATTATCTTACACATCCAATTTCAAGTTGAATTGTAGATCAATATCATTACCCCCTATAATTATTTTCATGTGATTTTTTAGTGTACCAAAAGTAGGCCGAATTGGTCCAATAAAACTTCGGTTAAAAATTTATATATTAAGTGCACAGAATATATAGTTAAAAGTGAATATAATTTAATATGCATTGGTACCTACCACTTGTAACAATGTCATAAACTATAAAAGAAACTGCATTTTACTTGTATACGTGGTACAAAAAAACTGCTATTTACTTGTGCATTTGTAGAGCTTTTTAGTTTGTCGAATATCGCCCACACTAAGGTGGAAACGTTGGCCAATCATCGGGCGTGGGCAGCATACTTTGGGCCGAATGGTCTCATCCAGGTTAGCCTTGGCAAAGGTGGCTTTAGCATAGTGCATAATGGAGCTGTAGTCGTAGGGTTCACCCAGTGAATCAACTTCACTGGGATCCATTTTCTTAAAATTAAAATCCTGACCTTGAACTACATTTTCTAGGAGAATTTGCACGTGTTCTATAAGGAAACAGAATGAACACAACTTAAAGCAACAATATTATTTTTAAATAAAAATCTCTTTTGGTAATAAGTTAATATAATTTAATGTTGGTAAAAAATAACATGTGTTTTTTTCTATAAAAAAATATGCTTAATATGCCTGTTTAGTATTGATTTAAATTTGATGTTTCGTTTTTGTAAGCAAATTTGTAGCTTTTTGTTTTAAAGCAAATGTGATAACTTCGCTGAAGTTCTCGAAACTATCAACCATCACAATACGCAGTTTAGTGGTGGATTCATAGCTCGGAGAAAATGGGACGCACTTTTCGTTAGGTGCCCGTTGATAAGTTAACACTGAAATATCTAAAAGCTTAAAATGTAGTGATTTTAAATAGACTAAGATTGATAAATTGAAATATACAGATTTTTTTGTTTCCCAAAAGATCCAGCATTGAGCCACATTTCTGGGCCCAAAATTATGCTTTTCTTTTGAATTTTAACAGCCTAAGAAATTAACATTGCTTTGCGCACCAAAAATATTTTCAATGTCTTACAGACAGGCAGGCACTTAAACAGTGGATATCCTTTGGCGTACTTTGAAAAAAATGGGGAGCGAACTCCGCATTCGTCCTTGCAGTTTACGCAGTTAATTGAATGCTTTAAAAAGTCTTTAAGTTAGAAAGTTAATACTTTTTATATGGAAATTTACACATGTTTGTTCCAAAACTTTTGAAAATTATATACCTACACTTATTGTAAATCAAAAGGGTCGTTTTATACCCGTCTCTGTGCCCTACAAGGTCCATTGATTTTCAAACTAGTTTTTCTAATGACATTATTTCATTGGTTTTTAAAATATCTTGTATTTTTAGCTTATAAACCAAGCTGTTTTTCGTGAGCCATAGAACATTGATATCTAATAGAATAAATTTTTATGATCATAAACTTATGCATCGGACCAGCCATTTGTTTATTAGTGAATAAAATGAGGTAACTACATGAAAAACCAAAAAACTAATAGAGAAATCTAAGTGTCACTAGCTTAACAACTGATTTTTTTATTTATGTAATAGGTATCTAGAAGCATAAAGGTGAAATCGACATCTTAATTTGCAAGACAAAATCTAGTTTCAACTGTTATTTAGTCAAGTAGCTTACCTAAGTCTAGATAACCAACCATATCACCTTTTATTTTATTATCACAAAAAGTATTTGAAATATCAGAACGTGTGGAAATATCAGCCAGTTGATAAAATGATCGCAGTAATAACAGTGTTGTCTTTTAAACATATAAACAAAAGTAAAGCATAAATCATACAGTTATATATATATTTATTTATCTATTCTGAAGGAATTTTGTGCACATTCATAACATGGACAAATCTCCAGCAAGAAATTAAAAACAAATGTCACATGTATTGAAGCCGTTTATGTTGCTACTTATGTTAGGCACAATTCTCGCAGAAGTTGAAATCAAAATTTGGTCAATATAACCTGACACCAGCTATTACCACCTATTTTCACAGGCGGTGTAATTAATAAAAAAGGTGTTGTTAGGGGTCGGAATTTTAATAATGATAGGTAGGGAAGTAGAAATAATTTGATAGTCAAAATAAAAATACTCCGTTTAAAGGAAAAGAAATAAAATTTATCTCAATATATTTTATAAACATCGTAATCACAATCAAATAGTGTGCTAGAAAGGTCAATCTCAATTATGTAAATAGATAGTTACAGTTGTTAACACTTATTATCCAGGTGTTATTTAATTAATTAATCAATGTTCTAAATTTTAAATTATTACTGAGAAGTCAATTAATCACAATTATGACTCCGAGTCTCTGTGTCTGGTAAGATATAAAAAACACGCCCTGGGATTTTGGTTTTCTTATTGGAATTATTTTCGTATACTTTATTCATGACCTAAGAATCAAAACTAGGATTTTAGGACTAGTACATAAAGGCAGGTACTTAACTAATAGAGATATCTATGAAACTTGTATGAGTATCTACCGACTTACAAAACAACTTTTAATAGTACCTAATTGACATACAATGATAGTGTATAAAAATATAAGCCAACTGTTAGTCTGTAGACAACGATTTTTTCGACTTTATAAGACGAGCTTTTTTTATATCTAGGTGTGTAGTCGTAATAGTACCTAAAATTTGGTGGAAGGTACTTTTCTAGAAATGTGAAATAGGAATGCATTCTTACAGTACACTCACACCTATGGTTTCATATAAAATAATGTTATCTGTGTTTATAGTTCCCAAATAGACACACGTTTCAATTATTATAACCACATATATGTAGCTAATATAACATATCAACATTTATTGACTTTTGCTAGTTGTTATTTCTAAACCAGCCTTGACATCGGGAGAGATACCATTAATCTATGGACGGACCTACACACATAAATCATAGAAAATAGCCCCGATTCAAAAAGACTTGTTAATTAGTTTTGAAATCATATTGCAAAATAGACAGTTAGCCTGGCTTGGGTTGGGATTCTTAAGTAAGAAAATTACACTTGGTAAACTTGATCATATATGTTGTATACATTGAAGTATCAAGTGCATTCACACCTCCTATCTAATTTGATTTCCATAACAAAAAACACGGATAAATATGCAGGTAAGTATCAGAATCATTTGCGTCATCTGCGTCACCATTACGATTATTCAGATTTAATTATAGAAAAGGACAGTAGCAGATACCTATCGTAATCGCATTTATTTCAATACCCCCATAAATAATTTTTACAATAACTTTTTCAGTTGAATTTATAGACGACAGTACAAACTAAATAATATTAAATTGTAAAGAGACCAGTCTACATCTTGTTTTGTAAATGTTTTCTGTTGTAAGAAGTTAAACGAAAATTGTACATTGGAATTTAATTTCCACTTCAAAAAGTCTAGAAAATACAGGATTAGATTACATCAAACCAGTTTAAACGGAAAAATAACCTTTTGATTGTGAAACTCATCTTTTTGATGAGATGTTTCTAACATATCGATCTTCTATCAAGACGCACCACTTCAAATCACTCCAGAAGGATGACTAAAACTAGTAAATATCCACCCACCTGTCATTAGTGTATAATATTTATCATTTAGACCTCCAAAAGTAAAATTAAATTACGATAGAGTAAAAGTGTATATTTAAGTAATTATTGTATTTTGAATGTCATGTTTCCATTATTAACTTATACTGACCAAAACATGTACATAGTGAATATCAATAAATGCAAACAATGTAGAAAATTTGCTAATGATTTTTATTGACACCAACTTACGATCTCTGTCTGGTCTCGTGTGTTCATGCCAAAAGCCTACAACATGACCAAGTTCATGGATGATAATGCCCAGTTTGTCACAGTTCTTGCCAATAGAAATCGCTTGAGGCTCATCTTCTTTTCTTCGTCCAACGTACGAACAACATCTAAAAAGCGATTAGGAACTAATAGAACTACACTTTTTGGATTGATTTCTATGATCCAGTAATATGTGAATTCAAGCTTAGAAAAATTTGTTCTATAGAAGTATAATTTTAAATTCAGTGGCCAGTCAAAGTGTTCGCCCAATATATTTTTCCTATGCTGAAACATTTTGGTAAAAAAGTGTTAAGATTGGCTTCAAATTATAGTCATTTTAAAATGCAGATATAGAAAAAATAAAAGTAATTATTTAATCAAAAATTTCAACAACAAAAATGTCTAGCTAACCCCTATCCTCGTATTTAAAATTTTAGATCCGTCTCTGATCTGGAGTATTAAATAAGAACATTTCACACGTTTCTGAAGATGTTTTAATGGAAAATATAAACTAAACGTCACATGATGTTTTTTGGTTATTAAAACTAAAAATAATCAATTTTCGAATAGATATTTTTATATAGGCATATGATAATTTTAAGAAAAGCATAATGTTATGTAGAAATTTCATGGAAATGTAATAGCTATTATTAAAACTCAATGTTGCTTTTTTTGTATTCATCAAAACATTTTCAAGCAAAAGTTACAATATACTTGAGATTCTATAAAATCAAAATTTAATTACTAAACTAAGTACAAAACTAAGTACAAACTAAGTACAAAACTAATAAGTGTCTTGTTTAAATTAAATGCCAGTTTTTATAAAATGCTAATTCTCTAGATATATATATAGGTAACTATGTACCTACAGCTTCTTATATTTTGAAATAGCTCTTTAAAAAATGCAAACATGTTCTTACCCACATGGTTTCTCTGTAAACAAGATGTAGGACTTGTGTTTCTTCTCTCGTTCAACAAAACTTAAACATGTGCTGTTTTCCCAATGTCTCATAGCTTTAATGATGGTCGCCTTCGTTTCACCTAAAAATAGCAAATCTCTATGTCCTTAGTAAGCATTAACTAGTACAATATAAATTTTTGAAAACTGTGTTCTCCTTTGTTTGTTGATTTTGCTGATTTAATCAACAGTTTTATAACTTTATTATTTAAACAAGAGTTGATAGGTCAAGAATATTTGAATATTCGACAAAAAGATTTATAATCCAATATTTTAAATCGATTTATACATCTTATGCAATTGTGTTTAATTTTGTATTTTCGCTGCGAAACATTTTTTGGCTTGTTTTTATTTATTCTAACTTATTTGCAGAAATTTAAACATCGTTCTTGAGGAATTCCTTTAGAGTTCTTTGATTGATAAAATGAATATTACAATAAAAAAACAAAAGCTGTTTTAGAAAAACTACATTGATCGTCCGTTTGAGTTCCTGGCTTATGTAACATTGGGAAAATATTTTGAAAAACAAGTATGAAAATTTGCTAACTGGTAAAGTTTCTTTGAATTTCGTATGGAATCACCCCAAACGGCCAAGTTCTCTCTTTATGTGAAGTTGCAGCTCTTTTGCTACGATGCAGCAAACGTTTTCTATTCTTCCGTTTCAAGCGGGCCTTTCGAGCGGAATTCTTATTTCTCCAACGTTTGAGCCATCGTTTCTCTTTTCGTTTACGGGCACGGCTAAAAGAATACCAAATTGTCACTCATCTAGATATACATAAAATTAGAAATTCACTCTCTTACTCCAATTAGGTATGCGCATAGAAAATGAGAACTTGCTCAATCCAATAATATGATAAAAAATAGAGAATTCACTCTCTAAATATGCAATATACATAGAATTCGAAAACACTAGATATATGTACATAGATACTTCTTTATTATAGATATACATACAAATGGCCGGCAAAATATAACATCATTTTTCTAAAATTGCTACATTTCCGAGAGATATATAGTTCTTAAATGACTTGTTGGTATATCTTCGAAATCAACAAAATCCTATACTTTCGAAAAATATGCGTATAATGCAGGATAATGCTCGCCCTCATATGTCATCACGGATCACAGTGGAATTCTTTGAACAAAATAACGTCAGGTTGTTACTTCAACCTCCTTACTCGCCAAATGTAAACATCCATCCATGACATACATTTCTCACCGACTGGAATTATTAAGACAAGATTTCCAATCAGTGTTGATATTACAAATTTTCTTACTGATCAACTGCCTCATTTCATTCCCCATCGTATGAACCAGGCATTGGATGATATGGTTAATCATAGAGCAAGTGGTTTCAAAATAATGGTTGTTATGTTTAATTTGTATAACACGTTCCTTTTAAACTGCAATTTATTGCTTTATACTTTTATTGTAAATACAGTGGTATTCTGAACCTATAAAATGTTAATATTATGCTCCAGCCATTTTTACGGTACAGCCTATAATTTGAGAATACATTTTCCATGCAAAATTAAAGCGTACCCTTTTTCGTAAAATTACCTACATATGTATGTTTGTTGCTATTTAGAACTTTATTTTATTCAAAATATCCGGATATTCAATTATAACTGTAAGAATCACAGTCCAGATTGACTTTCACAAACAAATAAATAATAAACTATAAAATGGCAATCAATACTATCTTTTGGATTAAGTTTTTAAAATGCTAGTTGCTATGCCCACCAAATTAAAAGGTAATCGGACAAATTTAGTACTTTAATTTACATCATCGGCCCTTTCGATTTTTAGAACTTTTAATCTTTTCTGTCAACTAATTTACCCGTAAATCAAATTTCATAGCAAATATGATATCTTAAGTGCCTGGGCGTATATAAAAAATGATTTTCTACAAAGAAATTGAGGCATTAATTCACAATTTAATAAATTTGAAATAGTTTTATCTAGCTATTACCTTTTACCTATACCTAAAAATTAATGACTCAGTTTTAGGAACGAATTATATAGAGTGATGTTTAATTTTTGGTATAGTAGTAAATATTTTATGGGCAATAATATTAGTTCCGCTAAGGCAAAGAAGTATTTCTTTATTAGAGTTTAGGTATTTCATTTTATAGTACATAAAAAAGTTAATTTATAAAAAGAATGTCGGTTTGATATACAGGGTGTTCTAAAAATTCTTTGAATTTGTGCAAAAAAATAAAGTAACTCCAAAATCTCTGCCTCTAAATTCTATAGGTATTAATATACATAAACATGCCAATAAATATAAATTTATTTCTTTTATATAGAAAATACTAAATTAGAGTAATAATTCTTTAATAAAAAGCCGTTAACTGCTATATGATATCGAAATAATAAAAATATGCAGAGTTTGAAGAAAAGATAAAGTTAGAGTAATAAAGGGGTAATGTCATTTAAT
>JAUYWI010055056.1:0-17122 GCA_034780595.1 Parotoplana pacifica
CACGATTTTCTCCTAACATAACGAAAAATAAATCACTGGTTATTAAACAATAATCCACCGTTAGTGGGTGAATAAATGATCAGAAATAGATGGATACATATTATACATAGGTATTAATTATATGTTCTTAAATTATTTATTGCGCAAGTTTGGATTATTTCATATTATAATTATTATGAGATGTTTATTAAAGATATCAGAATGAGCGAAAACATGACAAATTTTAGATATAGAGATACATTGGGTATCTATGGAAATTAATCATTGTAAAAACTTTAGATTCATATTCCTTGAAAATCCAAGTTTTAATGCAATATTATCTATATTTTAAACCTTTGAAATGTACTGTATAATTTTTCGTATTTATGAAATTGCATCCTTAATTGCATCTTTAATTGTCATTAATAATACAACAAAAACTACTCATAAAAATGTTTGCAATTTTATATACCTATGTGTTTAACAATTCTGTATTGGAAAATACTCGAATTTTTCTCGCTACTTATGTTTTATATTGCATGTTTGACATATTAACCACTCGTATACTTTTTAAGCAAATATTATTGGAAAATATTGTCGCATTCTTGCCTATATATACCACATACCACAGAACAGATATGTGCCGCATACCTCATAGGTATGTATTGAGAATAAAAGAACTACTATTGAAAACGCAAACCAAACTCCTCTAGACCTTTCCTTGATTGACCGATAGATTTGTTAATTGCGATATATAGGACAGCCTAAAACTAATTAGTAAATTTTTAGCATCGTAATGCAACGTCAATTGTGAACTGAATTGGGCTATTTCCTTTGGCTTTTCATTTATAGAGCATGGTGAAGTTTCCAAGAAAGGGTACCTACCTGACTATATTATTGTCCTCAGAAATTACGAGTACATACACTAATAGAAAAGTTATTATTTCTGCTCAGGAATGCTCAGATTATTGACGCTGTGTTGCAATTTGTGATTCATGAAGCAACACTTTTATTTATGTATCACTTCGTACAAGGAAACTAAATAATTGTATAACATCATCTGACCTATGTATATACACATTTTACATTTTTTACTACGCTAAGTATACATTTAGAAACAAATAATCTTTAAACTTTTATCTGAAAATTATATATTGCTCTGTTACTTTTTAATAAGGTAAAAGCAGTTACGCATCTATTTTAATTGAATTAAATTCTTATATCCATTAAAACTCTTACGCAATTTGACATAAAATAACATTTCAAAGAAACTTTTGGTTATTCTATATTCAACATTCTATTTCAATATTTTTTAATTAGTTATTTTGATTTTGAATGCTAATATTTTAGATATATGAAACATCTCATTACTCGTTTCTCGTTTTTCACCATAGTACATTATAGCTGAAATAGGTGTCTTCAATATTAGGGTGTCTGTAATTTGAATGTGTCTACAGTGTTGAAGGTGTCTAGAATATTAAATGTGTCTATATTTTACGATGTGTACCAAACAGTTTATGAAAATGTTTAGCACTAATTCTGTTTTAAAATGAATATAATCTTAACTCTGATTAAAATTCTATTAATTGTTTAGAAGTAGACGTTTAAATAAATAGCGGAAGTTGTCATTCTAAGTAGATAAAATGGACAGTAAAGTACCTACAAAAGTAAATTGTAAATAATTTATCATAGAAAGATATTTGAATAAGTGTTACTGCACTTGTGTACTTTATCTCAAGTAAGAAATCGTTTTGTTTGATTGATGAGAAGCCCGAAATATGGAGTGCTTTTTCCTGCATTATTATTACATATAAATTCAATGTTGTATATAAAAAAAGGATAATTACTATGCCCACTATTATTATGTGAAGAGTTCTCAGAAATTGGTAGGTTTTCAGGTCATCTTAAATTGTACTTCCTGTTTAGCTGTTGAAGAAATACTGTAACGTTACTTTTTTCTAAAAATAATTTGAAAAATATAATTATTGATACAGTAGAATTTAAAATATAAAATGCTTGAAATTTAATAAATACAATGCTGTAGCAACTACATTCTATGCTGTTTGTACTATATCATCCAGATTATTACTACTATCGCCAGCTATCCGACATTATCTAAGTTGTATTCGATTTTTTTTTCTTTTTGTCTAATTTTGATATCAGTGAGAAATAGAAATAAAACTTCTCTGTACAAAATACTTTATTAGAAAAATTGCTGAGAAATTAACGGATGCCCAAAATTGCTGGCATGCTAAACCGCCACGAGGATCGTTTCCCGTAAATCATATCACTCGCACTTACTAACTGTTGAGATAATTCATTCCACTTTGGTAAGTTTGTAAATGGTCACGCACAATTTTGGTAATAAATCCATTTTCTACTAGCTTCTTATGTATGTAGGAAAAATAATATAATATGCTATAAATGAGTTTTATGACGCACCCTAATTATGTATTATGTATCTCTTTAGTTACATAATGTCTCTCTATCCAACTATCTCTGTATATGAATTGTCTTTTCAAATAGTCCAGATAAAATATTTTCTGCATGTATTAAACCATATTTGCCTTATCGAATCGGAAATAGGAAATTTCAATAAGTTTTATTGATTTTTTGTATCTGTGCTTTAATGGATTCTTTCTAAATGTAGAATTTTATAAAATAGATAATGCATGTAAACTACTTTAATATGGAATATTTTTAAAGTAAAAATTCTGTCAACTAAACCGGATTACCTATTGTATGTATGTTTTGGAATAAATTTACTTTTGAACACATTGGTCAGATGTTTTAAGTTGATTCTATCTAGCTAAGCCGCCCTTTTATGTTATTATTCAAGCTATAACTTTCATCAAATTTTTTGTTGTTTCTAAACTCATTAAAATTACATTATAAAATATCAAAGACTTCGAAATCTACCGTTTAGAAATAAATTTATTTTTTATGATTTAGCTGTTCTAAGAGTAAATCATTCTAATATGTGTGTCCATTTCTGTCCATTAATGTCTACCTGTTATTATTAGATTAGTAAATTCTTATCCACTCATTTCCAACTACATACATATTTGGTTCTAAAACTTATGATAAGGGAAACTTGCTAAGACCCGGCCTGTTTCACTAATCGAATTAATCGAACAACAGAAGGCCTCCAGCAAACATTTTGTTCATCAGCACGCCTGTCTGCCTGCAGACTGACTACACTGAGCTCTCACCACTGTGTCATAACTGAATTATTTGGAAATTAGATCAAGTTCCTTTTGTTATGGGGAAAGCAAAGGAGACGTAGATTACGAAATAGAGTGAAAATGTTGTATTGGGTAATATTGTGATAAAGTTTGATGAATTGTATCAATTTTAATGGATTTTCTGTTAATTAGTAGAGAATAAAGAATATGTTGATATTTTAAATACCTACTACATTAATTTCTTAAATATTCATTATTGCATTTTCTCTATAACCTTGCCTTGTAGACCAAACTTCTTACTTTATGATGGTTTAACATTCATATACTATACCTCTATTTTATTGTCTGCAGAGATTAAGTTTATCATGTAATGATATCATTGCGTGAATAGTGCAATATATTTACTATTTATAATCTCTTAGTATAAATAGGTGTTTTTGCCGTTTGTCGAACTTACTAAATTAAATTCACACTTTTAATAATGACAATTTAACATGTTTCGAATAAGTACCATGTAAACATTGATTTGCTGGTTTATAAATTTATTTATACTGCATATCCTTTTCATATATGTAGGTTTTATTTTTAAGATTACTTCTTCGATTTTTTTATCACACTATTAAGATGTTTTAAAATAAAATATATTGTTTTATTTTCAAAAGTGATTATTCTGTTAATTGATAATATTGGTGTTAATCAAAATTACAATGATTTTTTTTAAACCGTTCTTTGTTTTAATCTATAATCCGTCCTAAGCAAGATAACAATCAATCAAAAGGATTGATGGATTATGATAATCATGCTGTTTTTTATAGAAAGCTGGACTTTGATTCCCGCTGTCAGAGAATTGTTCTTTTGTCATCATAATCGTTCTGTTTTGTCTTAGATAATAGGATCATTTGCGTTTGGTTCTCATATTCCAAAGTTTTTTTTTAAACTTAAATATGTAATTTACTTCTTGCATATATCATTAATATAGTTTTACTTATACAATTATTTTTTAAATATGTAAATGTTTATCAAATTCTCTTTTTTCAAATCTAAGTAAATGAATTATAAAATTATATCATTTTTGCTTAACCTTTATATATTCTGTCTCCAAAATTTAGGAAAACTAAATCAAAATACTTTGATTGACAGCCCTGTTTTATCTTCCTTATATTTAATATTATAATGCAATACTAATGATGACAAATTTAAGCCTCAAAAATTTCTAAAAGAAAGTTTTTTGTTAAAGATTTGTTGATGGTTAGTATAACATATAACAGCGGAAGATTTCCATATAAAATTCTTGCTCAAGTTATGAATAATATTTTATTTTTGTTGACATATATCGGGTAAGTAGATTGGGGATTCTATTGTGTTCATATGCCTGAAATATCTTATTGTCAGGTCGTGTGTTGAGATTTAGTCATTTTCATTTTAATACGAATTGAGGTTTTGTTATGTAACTTACAGATATTAGGTCCAGTAATCTTCGCTATAGGCTATATGCAAGTGCCATTTTTTATCTAAAAGATTTCATTTATTTCATCCAACTAAACATTTAATCGGAATAAGCAAAATACTATTTACATAATCTTCAGATTGTGTAGTCATATCTTAAGTACTATTAAATTCAGATAAATTCGAATAATGTCCTTGATTTTTCATTTACGTAGATTTGAATAACATATCTTTAAAATTAATATTTCTTTTTTATTTTATTTTATTTTAGTTGTTGTATTCACAAATGTTTTTTATTAATTTAAGACAAAAAAGTAACATGTGAGAGGGTAATTTGTGTAAAATATTAAAATTGTTCTATAGGTACTTATTAAGTAGACTTTTACAGTTGCACATCCATCTCTTATAACATCAATTGACTTATTGTTGTTTCTATATCTTATTCAAATTATTAATATAAATAACAGTAACACTTTCTTTAGTTAATAGACAGCTCTCTAACAATGTAACTTTTTTTTAAATTAATTATTTTTAATGATTTTGTATTGAATTATTTCCTCATGATATCCTATTCCGGCAAAATTAGATAGAATTTGATGCTTGTAGGGAGTTAATGAAATATAATATTGTAAGTAATGTTGACTTAATTTACTCTAACAACTTCGCCTACATTTCTGTCTCAATTTACAAACTATCTTTTCATACTCTAACAAATTGTGGTTTACCGTAGTGATCCTTGTTAATTCAAAGAGGTTCCTATGCTTTCCTATGAAAATACGGCCTAGGCCACTTTAAGAAAAGGGGCTCCACAGTATCATTCTACCTAATATTTCCTCAATATAAAGTCGTACAACGTTGTCAATACTTGTAAAAAATCAAAGGAGAATAAAATAAAATAATTAATTTCTATGTTGTGACCTAAATTTACATATTTTATTACATTATTGATGCCTCCAAGAAGTTGGTACCCAACGTATTTTGATATTGTTACAAATTGCATAAATGAAATAGACACGACTATACATCATTATATTAACTTTGTTTATAAAAAATATTAAATTATACCATTTACCCTTAAAATACCGATTACCTACAAATTTCCTTATTATTTTAAAATATCGTTGCATATTTGTTTTTACTTCTTTAAATTTTTTTAGTTAGCAAAATCATTTTGATGGAAAACAATCATATCTAAGCTGTGCATTACCTACGTCGGTACATTTGTTGTCTGTTTTCTATGGAAATATGTCTACCTGTGTTTAAAAGTGCATTACCAGGCATATCAAATAAACATTTGATTGTCATTTTTTGTTTTATTGATATCTATCTACGTATTAAGGTGATTGCTTTTCAAAGGATTTATTTATTTATTCGAAAATGCAAAAATATTTCCTACATTTAACTATAACAAAAAACAGTCTAACAATTTATCTACATATACATAGCAGATAATTTTTTACTTATATTTTGACATTTTTCTCTTTCGAATAATTTTCTCTTTATTTTTGTTAACTTACCTAGGATGCTCATATTAAAGGAACACAATAATAATTGTTTTTATGTTATGTAATTTTGGTCTTCAATACAATAAGGATACCACTGGAACGTCAAACTTTATATTTTGATTTGTACAATATCTATACATAAACGTAGGGAGGTGTATACATTTTGTAGTATTTGTTTGTGTTTTGTCATATCTCCTGTATTACATTACGCAAGTTTTGATGCTATTTCATAGTTGTTGACAAGATGTTATCGTCTCCTGGGAATTCTAGTGCTCTAAGTCAGAATAATTTCCGATGGGACAGTCTCTACACAATATACAAATATACAATAGATATGATGATGGCAGAAAATTATTTTTAGACAATAACAGATTCGTCGTTTTTGTTGTTTTTAGTTTGGTTTGGTTGGTTTTCTTATCAGTTTGCTGTAATCTTCAGGTATAGGTTCTTTTTCCTTGTATTTCCTTTTTATAATTAATATTTTTAGTTAGGTCTAACATATTGATTTGAAACGAGTTTTTTTTTCAATTGTATTTGCAAACAATAGCTTATATTGATGATAATATAATGAAAATTAACAAATTAACCTGCCATTAAGTATTAGTTATTATGCTATTTTTTCGGTAATATACTTTTCTAGAGCAATATACAATTCTGGCCAAAATTCTCCGTAACAAGATTTTTTATGCATTTAAAGTATTAAATAACAAAAGCTTTTTGGGGTGCAGATGCCCTTTCTAAGGAAGCTCATCTTTGAGAGGCAGAAGCTAACAGGAAGATTGTAGAGCTGTTAGAAGAAAAACAGAAAGCCTCTTGCTCGAGAAGCTGTTTTGTATAAAAAATCATTGATAAAACTATAACGGTTTTCTTAAATGTTTCAGGGTCAAATAAAAGACACAAAATAGGGTATTGGAGAAGAAATCCAAAAATCTTTGGCAAGAAAATTTTTGCAGAACAATCAAAGGACTGACATAGTTTGATTTGTCGAAACTGTCAACTCTTTTTACGGTCTATTTATGCCAGGGTAGTAATATAACAATAGAGTTGAAGTACCTACACTTTTACATAGAAACAACTTAACCTTTCGTGGTCACAGGGGGGATAATACCCCTTGACGAAAATAGGAAACTGTTCGAAAACGCTTTGACCGATTGAATGAAATTTGATATCAGTGTACTAAATTCTCTTGCGGATTCTTTTATGTAAAAATTCTCAACTTCTTCTCCTCCCCCAAAGGTCATTAGAAGACCCTCTTTAAAAAAAATCGATTCTGAAGTCAAATATTGATAAAATTGATTAATTTTACAAACACTTTATTGTATATTCCAGATTTTTCAAAAATTGTTTTTTGTCATATAAAATTGATTTTTTAAATTTTTGCCATAAAAATATAATTGATTTATTTTAAACCCTGGAAAAATATGCTAAACATCTATAAACATTTCTACCCAAAAAAGTTATACTTTTTTTGTGCCTAAATTTGGCCATTTCTGAAAATCCTATATGTATAGGAAATTTGATTTACTTATAAATGAGAATAGTTCGTTGGAATATCTTCAAATTTGGCATATTTACTTCTTAGAGGATATTATATTAGTTTACCAATGAAAATATCCTAACTTTACCAAAAATTTGAAATTGAGGTCCACTGAGTTTGGGCTCTGGCCCGAACGAACAATGTGTTAAAAATGAAATTTTTAAAATGTCACTTTTAGTGACTGGGTTCAATCAAAAACCACTAAAACTGATTTAGGAAGTCATTGTAAACTACAAATTATAAACAATTTTGATGATTAACTTGTCTTATAGAAAACATTTTATTAAATAAACATTTTTTGTGGACCTCCTCTGAACTACTGGAAGTATAAATTTCAGCCATCTTAAAATTTAAAACATTGTTTTAGATACCTTTTGAATTATAAAAATCAAATTTCAACAAAATACGATGTTCCATTTGGATTCTAGAGCCAAATTAGTGATTATATCCCAGAAGAAAATCAAAATGTTTATGAATTTGTATTACTTAGGTTCCTAATGGACCTATACACCAAATTTAAAGCCCCTAGCTTGACCCCATATTGATTTTTCAAAAACAATTTATCGATGGATCTTTCTAAATTACCTGTGCCAAATTTCATCCTAGATGGGTACTACACCCCCCTGTGACCAGAAGGTATATATTTTAGGTGTGACAATGGAGGGTTAACCCATCTGGATATGTACTTGTTAATCTTTAAATTTTCATTAATTGTATTTACTAAAATACTGTTCTCCGAGTTACCACTTAAATCGAATAATTTTTTCATTGAGATTCCAAGTCCATAAACTCAAACTGCTTTTTGTATGCCTTTCCGTACCTGAGGTTTGGGCATTGGTTGTTTATCGAATACTAAATACAGTACTGAAAACCACTTTACAATGTTATTCTGAGTATCCATTGTGTGGGTTACCTACTCTCTGAATACAACTATAGATTGAATTTATAAATAAGACAGAATAGCGTTTCAATGTTTTGTAGGTCATAAGTATTATTCTTTTACTTCCAGATAAATGAAACTTCTTCTAAAGTGCTACACACGATCACCGGACCTATTCGTTTAACTGGCTCAGTAATGACCTCACAGAACCGTACTCGGATCTTCTCCAGCGTGGTGACTGAACTGGCGGAATCAACGCGATATCGTGTCAGAATTCGTGTTTGCAGCAAAATTCAATGCTCACCATTTAGCAAACCCAAGGAACTCATCACAGCCAAATTTAATGGTTAGTTTTATGTTACTAAATTTTATATTAGGGTGTCCAATATGAAGTTTTCTAAATTGAAGTTTATCAATTTTTTTTAGAAATTCCAAATAAACTATGTAGAATTTTTTGTTAATTCCAAATTTTTCCTGAGCAGTGACCTTACGAGTATATAAGATAAAAATATTAGTTACTGTATGATTTTAAAGTTTGACTTAAAACTTTTTTTAGTCAAATAGGATACATAGCTACACCTAAACCTAGAATATTTAAAGTTTGAGCTAAACACTTATTGTGACATATTGTATCAATATTATGACCATTGGTTGATTCACAGTTTAACTTTAAACTTTGAAATCATCTACTATAAACAGTTTTTTGAGCTATTTAGATATAATATTCATCCTTTTTTTTATATTTCACAGAAAACTATTTGCGTATAAATTGTTATTTAGTTCATTTTCAGTTTTATCTTTTGTATGAGATTACGTAATTAAAAAATCTTTTCATCTCATAGGAGGTGGTCTTGATAACACGAATATAATTGGTAGTAGGAAAATTATATTGATGGACGTTTCCAGGTTGAAGCAGTTGATCTTTCGATTGGTTTTCTAGTATGAGTTTTATGTCTCTTTTCTAATAAACAAATTGAATTGTCTATTTTCGCATTATACTCTTTTGTATCAGGATATTGAGCGTTTTTATCAATTCAGTTTGTATCTAGGTATTTTGATGACTAATATTATTTTTTCATTTTAATTAAATAGGACGAAACAGCTACTCCAGTTACAATGCAATCGCTCAAGGTAATATTCCATTTTATTGAATAGAGATGTAGAGATGTATGTAGATCATGTAAGATTTTACAGAATTTTTCGACAGGCTACTTTCTTTTATTATACCGGGTGTTTTATATTCTTTGGAAATGTTATCATAACATATCCAAAGAATTATGAATTACATATTTATATAGTAATAATAGAGTTTTCTGTAATTATAAATGTTATGTGCAAAAATCTAATTTATTAAATAAATAAAATTTTATATACTACTCTGATAATAATATTTAGGAAAATAATATTTTCAAAGTAGTAGAAAACGAAATAGTTTATTATTTTAATTGTTTATAGTCTTCTATTTTCTGTGGTTTTTGATAAAACATTCTAGCTCTTTCCTTGGTTTGTAAAATAATCTCTTAACGTGAAATTAAGCCTACTTTGTGTGAGTAAAATGGGTAAGGTGAAGTTTGCAGTTGGGCAATGATACTTTCTTTTTCTGTTTAGTAAGTTTACTAACTTGAGATACCAAAGTTGTTTGCGAACCGTAAGTAGTGTGTTTAAAAGTTACACATATACCTAGGAGGTGAAAAACACAACATATTTCTGTACTCACGTATCATTTTTTCTTTTATTTTCACTAATAAGACAAGAGTTTTTTCCGACCTATATATGCAGATAACTCAGAATTAGAGTTGATACGGGTTAACTGTAGATAGAATGCGTTTCTTCAATTATCTATTTGTAGTGCAATTTATTGAAATAAAAGTAATGGATCGAAATTTAATTAACTGTACTAGTGGTAATAATTTTATTGTTAGCTAATTAGATGTGTTTGAGATCTAAATGTTTATCTTTTACTTAGGGTGTTGGTTATAAAACGCAAGATTTTTCAATCGAACCGTCGGGTTAACCTCACTTCAAAGAATATAAAACAGAAGAATATCATTTCAAATAAAATCAAATAAATAATGATCACTTTAGAGATTTGTATTTTCATGATTACATCAGTTCAGAACCCTGGATACTAAAAGAATTTTTATCTCACGAGTTTTTAATCTACAGAATCTCATATTAGGAAAATGTTATTTAAGAGATTTTTAATTTTGAAAAACGACTCTGGTGATACAGCCACAAAACATAACCTTGACCTGGAAATTGTGGCGTTGCACAGTGTGTGCGTCGTTGATTCTTCCTCCCCTGGCCCTGCGCACGAAATGTGACCTGGCAGTACCAACCTCCCTACCAATCTCGTCACTAAAGACTACATTGCGTCAGTCATCGGCTGTCCATTGGAGATGTTGGCGGGCCCAATTGTGACGGACTAACTTGTGCAGTACATGGTCCCTGGGCGACAAGGCCACTGCGGATCTAAGTGCACCTGACGGTGCTGGAATGTGATTGCATAACCACCCACCCACTTTATGCTGTAGCTAGCGTGATGTGAGGTGTGGATCACCAAAGAGGCGCGAGCAAGACGACGTGCAGCTGTTGGACCAATAATGCGGCGGCATCCACAGTACCCTGTGCGGGTTGCAAAAGTTGTAACAGTCCACTTTTTTAGGTTTAGATATATTGCTATTTTCCCTTGATTACTGCCTTGGATAAGGTGATGAATGACCAGGCCGCGAACATTTTGAGGTGTATCTGGCATGTTGGAGCTGCGAATAATTTATATTTTCATAAATTAATTTGGAATTTCCAAAATCCAATATCGTAATTTGCACTTTGTTAATGGGGTTACAATTAATTTGCACAGTACTGTGTATATCTATGGATTTGTATTTTCTGAATGCCCGGTAGACTTACACTGCATAAATTTGAATTTGTATAATTTTTTAAACGCCATAGAATTAACTTTGTGGAATAAATCTTTTATAACAAAACTTTCTGTTTTAAACTCCCTAGAAACATAATTCAATCAAAATTTTTAATGGGCATTTTTTTCGACTAAATATTTTTAAAACTCACCTTGCCCTACCTCGTGAACTAAAATTTACTGATGATTTTACATTACACAAATTATTTGATTGAGTATATTCGCCTTCTAATATTTTAGATAAAATGTACAATACACAAAATGGTATTTTCAATTATAGGTGTCAAATACACAGATGGTGGAAATTCTGCAACTCGAGCTCTTGTTGTGCCACTTTCTAGCATTTTGATCAGCATTTACCACACCTTGTCCATCATCGTTGCTACTCAATAAATTGGCTGTTAACTACTCTAAATTTTTTCATGACGTCAGACATAATATGTATGCTCGCATACTTTAATCCATGTTGAAGTACATGATGTTTACTTTCCAAATAGAATCAATGTAGTTCACAATACTTCAAACAATCTGTACATATAAGTATTTTGTATTTATTTCTGTTTTCTATGTAGGTACCCGCTCTTGTTTGTCCTTTGTTGTCATAATAATTATGGGGATGGAGTTCATAATAGGCACCCCAAACATCGTATTTAAATAAACCTAAGGTTGAGTTTCACTATCACTCAAAGTATCATAATAAATAAAAGTTGTTTTGTATATACGGAACTTCTTAAACATACTGTTGAACAACTAACTATTTAATTTTCACAAAATGTATTTCTTAGGCGTCAGAGTTTATCAACATTTGAAAGAGGGGAAGCTATGTATAACAAATTTGAAGCAGACTATGAATTCCAATATAGTTTGCATTCATTGATATGTAGGTACATGGATCAAACACTCATGCCATTAAATTTGTCATAGATGGTCTGATACTAGGGACAGGGCCCTATTCCCCACCCGGCCACTTTGACTCTGACGTCTTTATTTAATGTATTACGAGATTAGATTTAGAATAATGTACATTTTATTGTAAATAGGTGATCATATTTGTTATTTTGTTTTTTATTTTATTTTAAATTAAAGGTTACATACTACATAGCATAATTTCTGGGACATCTATCTCCCACCAATTCTTAATGTGTTTTAGAGTCTAATTTTGTTAATAAACAAGGAAACTTGTTTTATTGTCTCTGTATATAATTGGTTTTATACTCATAGTTTTATGTATCTTTTATTGTTTTATTACGCGTATTTTATACAAACATTACCTATGGTCATATAGTTCTGTGCTTATTTATTGTTTTATTATTAATTTGATATATACTACTTCTAACTATGAGTAACATCATATAAATGTGACAATATTATTAATCTCGTATTAGTTTCAAGGAATATTACATAGCTACATCCTATAAAGTTGTGATTTATTTTTATTTATATGTACATATCGAGGCAAGCCTAGGGAGAGGGCAGCTGTGAGGAAGGCTTTATATATGCATACATATTTTCATAACATTATATTACAATTATTGTAATATAATGTTATGTTTTGATTAGGACTAGCTTTCTAAATTAAATTAATCCATTGTTAAAAAACAACGGAAACAATAGACAGTAAAAAAACAGTGTTTTTAAAAGAAATTTATGAATTGGTACCTAATGGATGAATCAGATTTTGTATGTGTTTTGTATATTTGATGACATGGGTTAAGTTAACTTAACTTAATGCATACATAAAAAATCGAAAAAACTCTGATATTATTAAATTACAAGTATACCTACCAACTTCAGTGGGTATGTAGTTTCATTTAACTATCATTAGTTAAACAAAATAGAATGAGAAATCCATGACATGAACTTGAATTAGTAATTTCATTTCAGAGATGTACCTAAATGAATACCTCCTTTTTCACTTTTCATGTATGTATCGATCTTCCTACCTGTTAAGTTAACGCTATCAAATATACAAAACACATAAAAAATCTTGTTTTCGTTCTTTTCGCGCTAGGAAATACCGCGTTTCGGATTTGAAGTTTTACATACATACATCATTAGTGCGTTAACCTTTCGTGGAGATAAAAGCTTCAGCGTAGACCGAAACCAGAATATTAATGCTGAGTTGTATGTTGCATTTCTTCAAGCAATCTCAGAATAATTCATGACAATGCCAGGCCACATATGTCTATTATAACACGAAACTTCTTTGACAAAAACGATATCACTCTCTTGAGACAATATCCATATCCACCCTCTAGACAGGTATATATTTCGTAACATGGTATTTGAAAGACGCGATCTGGTGTTTGAAACCCAGCAGCAAGCTGTAAACCTCGTTACCCATTTTTTGAATCGGAAAATGACATGTTACAAAGGGAATTGCAGCGTCTCAGATCAGGACTGGAGGAGATAATCGCCATTAACGGAGACTATCTATAATTTTTGTAAATTTTGCATACTTTACACTTCGAACCCTTTGTACATATTAGGTACTTGACTAGTTCAGTTTCAACATAGATTGTTTAAAATTTTCTTGAAAAGATAAGTTTTAATATTCTGAAACGGCTTTCGTTCAAAAGCGCGGTTTTTCCTGTCAATTATTTCATTTTATCAAGTTTTGTATCCTATTTTAATTTATTAGTATAAATTCATCTTTGTGTAATCATTCATAACTTATTTTCCCATTTAATTTTATAAAATTTAAAATAAATTGTTTGGGGTGCAACAGCACCCCAAGCGGTATTTACCTAGTAGAAAAGTGATCGGTGAGGAACCGTTATGTAACTAGTTATTTCAGTACATGAATTAAATTATTTTTAAGATTTTAAAAACAAAGTCATAAGAAACAAAATCGTTAAATTAAGCTAATAATAGAAGTCCTTTTTTGTAATAGCTATCTATGTTTTATGTAGGTATTATGATAATTGCTTTAAAAATAGATGACAAATTTGCAGAAATCTTTTTTATGTCACAGATTTCTAAATTCTGGGTCTGTGTAATATTAGATTCATAACAATTATAATTATTGTATCTAAAAAAACTTTTATAGCTTTGGAAAAATAAGTTTAAAAAAGACAAATTAAAATATCTGTTTTACAAAATAACAATGGTATATATCTTCATTAGTTAACAGAATAACTAATAACAAAATAACAATGATATCTTCATTAGTTAACAGAATAACTAATAACAATGATATCTTCATTAGTTAACAGAATTCATATAGGCAACTAAACTGTTTGTATCACATATAATATAATATATAACTATTTAGGCTATATAAAGATAATAATAATAACCAAGGATTTAGCAAGCAGCATAGCGGATCTCGGCTAGGCCCTATTATTAGGAATAAGTATACTACAATTTGAATTACAATTACAACATTGAACAATTTACATATTAAAATAGTACCTAAAGAACAAATTAGTACAAAATATGCACTTAGGAGAACATGGAGGTGCTGGTTAGAGAAAGTGAAGTTTCCAACATAAGTATCAATCAGAAGAATACAATGATCATGGTAGCAAGCAGAGAAGAAAAGAGAATCGATGTGCAGATAAATGGCGAAATTCAATTTCCTTGGGTCGACAAAATCAGCAGATGGAAGCTGCTCACCAGAAATAAAGAAACAAGGCAAGTCACGCAGAAGGAGACAGATGAAAATCAGACTGATGAAAGCTCTCATATGGTTGTGAAAGCTGAACCATAAAAAAAGTGACAAGAATAGAATTCATTCATTCTGATGTGGTGCTGGAGACGGACGCTCAATGTATCGTGGCGGGAACATCGCACAGATGAGTCCATACTGCAAGAGATAGATACGGAGAGAAAACTGATGGCAAGCGTTGCAAAATTAAAACTTCAGTATTTTGGGCATGTAGCAAGGGGCGGCGCGTGTCAACTTGTACTTACAGTGATGGGGTGAGGCACAGAGGGGCACCTAGAAAATCATGGTTTGACCACATCAAAGAATGGATTGGGCGGTCGTACCGGGAGTGCAAGAATCTGGCACAAGATGGAGCAATATGAAGAAAGCTGTTGTGGAATTGGAACTATCTGTCGCCAAACCTGAAATTATAGGTATTGTTAGGTAGAAATGAAAGGCAGTTCTCTAAATTGACAAAAAGGAAAGGTACTGTTTCCAACCAAGAAGGATTCTGTTTAGGTTCAACAAGCTAATAATTTAGTTTATATATAATTTAAACATAATGTTTCCTTATGTTTTCTTTAAAAATATCGCTGTTCTTTATTTTTTTAGCATTGGTCAATACTGTTCCAAATAATAGATGCAGGTTTAGTAACCTTTTTTTATAAAATTATAGCTTTCAGCTTGGATGCACATATTATTATTACGAGTATATCTTAATGAATCACTTCATTGTTATTTAATATTATTTTATAGCCCAAAAAGGGCTGAAAGTGTGTTAGCTCAATCCAAAAAAAGAATTGAAATAAATTGGTTAGCATGCGATCTGTAAATGTTTGAATGGGATGACAATTTCAGCTAACACACTTTTTGCCCTTTTTGGGCTATAAAATAATTTCACTTCTTTTGCAAATGGGTGTTAATTATGTGGCTTAATTAAAAGAAACACAAGCATAAAATGTTTTATGCAAAATACAAATTTTTAATAAACATGATAATCCTCCCTTGGGCATTTTGGCCAATCTTTATTAGTTGCTAATAGGTACATTATATTAAAATGCTCTGTTTTCAAGATATTTCCATATTATATACGTATCTCCAATAAAGCCCTATTATGACGTCATTAAAGGCGCGTGACACTCCTAATGAATGAAATCTTGGCGCCAATTGACTTTTTAAAGTTTCCCATACTAAGATACATGCATGCCAAATTTGGTGCTTTCCACAAATCAGTAATTTACTTTCGAATTTTCATTGGGAGAAAGGAAGACCCTGGATTACAATCTCATATTGTACTTTAAAAAACGAATTTAAGTTTGCTTTCTTAAAAGAGCTGAAATAGGTCTCACACAACCCATTGCAGTTAATAAATAATAATAAATAAATAAGCTCGTATTATATGTAATATTAAACTGCAATCAAAATAATTACGTGCGTAATAAAAGAGGTAGCAATTCCTTATGTCTAAAATATTTTTCATGTTTCTCAACTTATTTTTACTTTAATCACAATTTTCAGACAACAATCACAAAGGATTTTCTACCATAAAAGAATTTGAACAAATTACTATTTAATATAACAGTTAAAATGGTATATCACCTATACCATGTTTGCCTTTCCGCTTTTCACATATCTTTAGCATGCGTGTTTGTCTGATTCATGTAGTCTTGGTTTTAACTTATGACAGAACTCAATTCAATACATATTTATTCTTTTATTTTATTTTCCATTATAGTTCTTAATGTCCAAAATATTAAACGGAAAATCATTGTATGAAATACTAAAATAATATGCATTGTTTGTAACTTGGTTTGTATATACATAGTTGAATTATTTAGGTATTCTCAGGTGATGATGACGGCATGCTCATGGCTGTGCTTCGGCGCTTTGCGATTCTTTGTTGTAGAGTTGACTAAATCCATACTCAGTCCAGACCATTTTCTGATATTGGCTAGATACTGGGCCTTTCGTCTACCTCTTTGACGTCTGCCTTCCATTTTGCCTTGCAGAATTGTTCTTGT
>JAUYWI010055067.1:0-17122 GCA_034780595.1 Parotoplana pacifica
ATTTAAATCGGTTAAGGTGTTTTCTGACCCCCCACCCCCCTACCCCATTCATTCACCAAACAAACTCCACCACCAATACCACTACACCTAACAAGACTAATACTCGTATTAATAACTTCATTTCCTCTAGTGAAAACACAAAACAGAAAGCATCTCTCAAGATGAAGAAACAGTAGGTAAAGAAGAGAAAATCACAAATTCTGTTTTATTGTCCTTTTCTAACAGCTATTCTTACAAAATACAAAAGATTCACATTTCAGCAATAATTTCAACAAAAATGCACAAAAATTGCTCTGAAATGCTTCCCACCTTCCATGTTTGTGGCTCTGTCCTCGACTCCCAAATGGGTTCCTTGATCACCAACGTCTGGTTGCAGTGTGGACACTTCAGCTCCAGGGGCTCACAATCTGCCCACTTTTCCACCTCTCCCAACATGGCGCGCTCCTCTGCGTCCTAAAAATAATAACAAAGGTGTGACGTCATCACACAATTTTGGGAAAGATGTGACACCATCATCATACAAGATTGGAAAGATGGGACATCATTATCAGACATTATGGAAAAGATATGACATGATCATCATAACTTAACATGTACTTCAAAAATAACCTTCAATTCAGCATCATTTATCCCATGACTCACGGGGAAACATAGCAGCAGCTGCTATTACCATGTTGATGACAGCTAGACAACAGCACACTGAACTTCAAAACTGAAGGCTAGATAAAAAATCTTGTCGAAAACAAAGTATAGGTACCTAGATTTGAAATATCTATTAATTCAAGTGTACAGTGAAATTTGGTCAAATAAAAATATTTCATCGATTAAAAAAGTAAAAATTTATTGGTTTCTAGGTCTGAAGCAATCAAATTGTAACTTCTGATTTTCACAAATGCAAGAGTAGGGCTTGAGGCAAGCTACTCCGCGGTAGGTGATGAAATTTGTATACTTGGAACAGAAGAAACTATCTCAATAATGACATCCACCAGAGGTAAGTTCGGGGTAATGCAAGCTACCACTTGTCTTCAACACTGCTTTTTCTGTGTGCTCACAAGAGTTTGCTCACCAGCTTATGCCTCATATTAACCACAGCAAGGCCGGATTTTTTTGTCCAGGATTTTAGTATAGCTATAAATACAATGATGTAAAATTGTCTATTACAGTTAGTGTGAACTCAATAATCGTATGCATGAATTTTGTTCACTTTAGTTATTTTGACGGATATAGAGTAGCCCTGCACAGAAACTCTTATCTAAGACTTCCTACAACAACTGATAAATTTATGGAAACCCAAACTTGCCAGTTCATCGTCCTGATCGTCTGCCTCCGTTCTCTTTCTGGCATAGCCGACAGGGTCCAGTCCCAGACAGAGGGCAATACGTGAGGCATCTGTACCCTCTATTGGGTCGCAAAGTCGGCACACCACAGGGTGCACTTGATGGGCACGATAGTAGTGAGTGTCCACGCTCAATGTCAATGCTAAAAACATTAAAGAATTACGATTGAGAATTATTTCACATTATCAGATGGATAGAAATACCAAGATGTCTCTCCATTTATCTTTTTGTTGAACTCTATTTTTTAAATATTTACAACCAATCTTCCATTTATAATAATAAAATAATGTAATTAATATGCTATGCAAAATTATGTTTGCAGCAAAATAACAATAGCGCAAAACTATTGTTTATCTGGAAATTCATATTGTTTTGAAGAAGCTATGATAGATCCATTTCCCTTTCTTTTGAAATAGATTTCAATTTTTGTTCATTAAACAAAAGAAGAAACATTTTATAAGTCAAGTTTAGGAATAAAAAAATATTTATAGAAAAAATAAATGCTTGTAAGCGACAAGATTCATCCATTCATCGCAAGAAGTGATCTTATCATAACACTCCACTTAGCATGCATTTAGAAGTAATGCATATCTCCATGAAAACTTCTTTTTATTCATATGACGCCATACTTCAATTAATTGTTCTGTCACTGGAAGTCTAGAAACCTTCTAATTCACGCGTTAAATTTTAATAAACAAACTATATTAATTATAGTCAAAAACAAGACACACCATTTTTCAACTAACGAATTGCTTTATGATTTAGTGATAATGGCGGAGTCCATGAAGGAACTATACGACCAGTTTATGAAATGGAAACAGGTGTTTGAAGGAAAGGTTTGAAAGTAAACATGGGAATGAGTGATGAAGTCTCAGTGAAGGCAAAGATTGACCCTTGGGGAATATGTGAAAAAATAGTGATGAGAAACTCATTGCGGTGCAGAAAGTTCGAAAATTGGATCCACGGTAGATGCTCTGGAAAGAAGAGAATCACTATCTCAATGACTACTGATTTCAAGTGCAAATGTTTGAGGAAAATGAGTCTGAATCGGATACAAATGTTACAGAGCACGGGAAGACAGAGTAAAGGAATTTTGTTACTTGGGAAATACACTAAGTGCAGAAGGATGCAAAGAAATTGACAGTAACAAAGAGAGTGAGTTTTGGCTGGTTTAGAGATTTGGAATCAGTGCTGTGCGACTATATTCTGACTCTTGCAATGAAGGGGAAAATATATAGACCAGTAATTGTTTATGTGGCAGAGACATGGGTAGTAAGATCAATAGAAGAGAATATCATAAGAAGAGCAGATGAATTCAGAAGTGTTGATGGAAAAGCTTGGTCTGCGAGAGTCCATTGTAGAGGTAGTGAGACGCAGCTGTCTAAGAATATAGTGTGGTCACGTCCTGGGCAAGGAAGAGAATAGTGGTGTAAAAAAGGCATGGAATCTCGAAGTGGAAGGGTGCCCAAAGTTGACCTGGAAAAGTATGACAGAGAGAATGTCGAAAGGTTGGATTAAAGCTTGGGGATCATGAAGATAGAAAGCGCTGGAAAAGTGTGGCCAGTTGGAAAAAATGAGGGTATGCAACTCCGTCAGAGGGAAATAAACCGAACTTTAAAAATAATAATAAATGGTCATCATCATCTCATACCGTAAATATTTATGTACCTTGCGAACAAATTGCTTTTTGAATTCCTCATGTATACGATGAACGTCTTTTTGTGGATTCTGTGAAATGTCTTCGTCCTTGGTCGTGTCCTGTGGAGGGGGTTGAACTAACAGCTCTGGGACACTTAGTGCAGCAACCAGCAACACCGTGTAGGGTAATAGACCATCCTGATTGGACAACAACAGCATTTTGGCGAATCGAGGAGCCAACGGCAACTTGGCCATCCATCGACCAACACGAGTTATAACTGGCACAGCTAATCAAGACAAAGATTTAATTCAAAGACAACTAATGAAAAACATAAACTCCACGGACATAAAACAAGTACACAACATCAGTCAATGAAAACTTGTCTTTCTCTGAAAAATCGAAGATCAAATATTAATAAAAATTATCAAGGAGGTAGATATTTCCAACACTTCATATTCTGGGTTTTTGAAAATATTGATTTTTGTCTATAGGGTGTAACCAGAGGCCATTATAACCCTAGAGAAATGTACTACGCTACATGCAAACAAGTATCTATATGTAAAAAAATATTTCGAATATTTGAACAAAACAATATTTTCAAAAATCCTGATTAACTATAAATTAACAATGGAGTATTCATTATCATAGGTATTAATCAGTTAAGAGTAATAATTAAAAAACAGGTATACTTCGATAAAAATATACTACTTATTTATATTACTAGCCAACTACTAGCCCACTACAGCTGTTTCGGCCTTGTTGGACCTCATCAGCCAGGCATAATCACAGCCTGAGCAAAAGAAATTTTCGTATGTTTCATATCAAAGTATAAAAGGAAAATTGCTATAGTAGCATAAGAGAAAAAGTAGAAGATAATCAGACAAAAATATATTGGAAAGACTGTTTTTTATTAAAGGGCACTCACGCTGTCATTCCTTAAACAACTTTTTAATTCGTGGTCTTCAATCTTTTTACAATAAACCTTTTGTTTCATCTTCTCTCATTTCTGGATTTCTCACCTTAAAACTTCTATTCATCCTGGTCTTAATAATCCTCTGTTCTACATCAAGTCTTCTTCTTCTTATTTATTATTTGTATTCTAATCTTTCTACTATTCACAAGCTCAAATCTCTTTGTTTAGTAACCTTCAACACCAATGTATTTCCTTCTTATGTCAAACATCCGTCTCTTAAAGACATTCTTTGCTATACTAACATTTCCAAACGCTTGTTTTTATAACCATATCATTTACTTCCTTTTTGGACATTGTTTTATTTTTCTATCTATTATTTTCAACGAACTCTGTTTATATCTATTAATTTTTCTGTTGAGTTCAATATTTTTTAAATCTATTGTCTAGTTATTGGCTTTGCATATTCTGTAACCACTGACGAAGGCTATAAGCCGAAATATATTTGCTTCCTCGAATTTTACTTTTATTTTCATATATATATATATATATACTGAGAATACTTTTTTTCAATTATATATATATTATATATACACAGTGCGTAGGAGTTCTTTTTATTTTACCATATTAATCGTGTCAGTATTTGTAAAACAAACATCTGACATAAATTCGATTATTCAGAGGACCATCAGGTAACCTTGAAATGTCAAAGGTAAATAAAATTTTAAACTAGACTGAAGGTTGTGTTTACAATGTAAAACTGACCCATGTCCAATGTGTGTATTGCTAATTATGGTCCCACGCCCCCATTAAATGTGCATAAAATAGTTTAAAAACGGAAATTTGTGTTTGTTTGTTGACCATGTGTGGTTCGTAGATGCTGTTATCCTACACCATGTTTTGTAATTCTTGTTCTCTTAGGGTCCTAGCACCGAAGTCAAAATTGTATAGTGTTGCTGTAAAAAATGTGGCTGACCTTAGTCACCTGTAGGTACAAAATTTGACTTTTTGGTTGTCTTGTACTAGCCAGCGGTTAAGGAATTTTCAAGCAGTTAACGATTTTCGTCAGGGTGGCTCCTCCTCAATGAACACGAGGCCTCAATAACTTCAGTACTTAACCAAATATACGAAAGAGCAAAAACTTTGAAAACACCTACTTTTCGTGGATTCGCCGCTCATTACCAAAGCTTCTAATGCAAGTAGTTTATCCTCAGCAGACTTAATAGCTTCATCAGAGGGTGCAGTTGGAAGCGGAAAGCGGGTAATAGATGTTGAGCCCAAGTAGGTCTAAAAGTATAGAAATTGTAACAAAACTAAAATGGTATAAAATGAATGAATATATTGAACATAATTATGAACTCTCAAAATGATAGCATTAAATTTACCTCTGAAAATGAAATTAACTCTTCTAATGCTTTCTTAGATATTACGATTTTCAAAACTAATGACTCGAAAATTGCACTGAAATTTACAGGAAGGCCACTCATAGTGATCTGGTTTGACAACTTTCTTACTTAATTGTGCGTTCAATATTTCTTCTAATTTTCTATAAGGAGGTCCTTCTTAATATTTATTTTCTTCTAATAATTCTCCTGTTTATTCTGGTCTCAAGTCAGATTTCTCAATAATTTATACACAAATTCTCAAATAGTTTTGTCTAAAGATCCTGTATCCCACTACTTCACTTTATCATATCTTGGAACCCCTGGCCAGAAACCTGGAAAAGAACATCTCTAGTGTATCTACTAAAAATACAATTTGTCTTCACACCATCTAAGGTTGCTAAATATTTCACAGCAAATGATTCTGTGCCTGCTAGACTGAAGGCGAGTGATGTTTATCATTTCACATGTCATAAAGATATGAGAGCACCTACATACAGGACGCGTCAAATTATGACCACCGATTATTTTAATGTTTTTTAGATTTTTTACACAATTTAATGAAATATTTGTAAGCTAAGTGTAGTTAGAGTTGACATTTATTATTGTGATATTATATAGTTTTCCATGTGTCAGTCATAGTGAATTCCGTGAAATAAAATGTTAATATGAGACAAAGTTAATCTAAAACTGTAATTTGTAAAATTGAAGACAAAATAACAAAATGTGAATAAAACCATAACATAAAGTGTCATGTAAGGCAGATTTGCCGACTAATATTTTGTATGACCACCTTTCGTATCTATGACCTGCTTCAGACGTGTGAGCATGGAAGTTTGGCGTGTTTGCTGGAACTCATCTCATGGAATCACATCCGGATAATGTTGAAGATTATCTTATTCGTTGTGGTGTGTGTTTGGACATTTAAACGGTCCTTCATGATACCCCAAATGTTCTCAATGGTGAACCCCATTGAGAACATTTGGTACTGATCATACTCCAGACAATAAGTCATAGGCTGCCGGGAGTTTGCCAGATGCGTCTCTTGCTTGGTGTCTGACATTCAAATGTGCTTTCGTCACTGAAACATCCCGTGCGCCAGAATTCCACTGGTCTGTCAACATACTGCTGGGCAAACTGGAGACATTTTAACTTAGTGATTTAGTTGGTGGACTTCTATTAATCGTTTTTGTCTTTTTAATCATTATTAAAATTAAACATTTTATTTTATTTTATTTTATGTGCGTCATATATCTTGGTAAACATATATAAGGTAAACATTTTGACTTGATTAATAAATATGACAGGATTAACAAAATGTTTTGCTGTTCTTTTTATTTTACTGAAAGTCAACACAATTTCTTTTATTGGTCAAATTTCTTTTTCTAAGAAAGCCGTCCCGTGGGAGGTCAGACAAAAAAACACATCAAAAAATTTGTAATAGAACTTTGGTTGTACCAAATTTCATTTCAATCGGTTTAGGTGTTTTCGAGCAATCTGAGAATATGTGCTAGTTAGTGGGATTACAAATGGATTAAGTATCTTTGGTCATAAATATTCAAAAACTGAAATATTTTTGTGAAATCGAGTAACTTGAGGGGAGGATAGATTTAATAAAGATTGGAAAGAAATCATAAATAGCACCAAATTTGTTGTAAAAATTTAGTAAAATCCAAATCTTTTGTTATACATAATGATTTGCTGGACCGGAGCCATAGTTTCCTTTAGAACTGTTATCAAATTAAATAGATAAAATTGTTAGCATTCAATTTTTTCTTTTTTTATTATGAAAATTCAATTTTTCCTACCTTTAACATAAGAACCACATCTTCTATCGGTCTCTGTAGAATCTCAGGGGGAGCAAATTCAACGAATTCATCTTGGAAGATACGAGAACTGTAGAGCCGATAACAGTAGCCGGGACCTGTTCTTCCCGCCCTACCAGCACGCTGTTCAGCAGATGCCTTGGAGGTCCATACAATTCGGAAGCTGGACACGCCAGTGACTCTATCGTAAAGCTTCCATTTTACCTGAAAGTAAAAAGATATGACCTTTAAAAGTTCCGGTTGAGTTAATTATAGAAAAAGTCTTTATTTTTCTCATTAGCAATCGATAGCTCAATGATAAAATATCGCAAAATTGCTGTGTTCAGGAGAAAAATATATTAAAGCCTTAATAACAATTCTTTAGTGGTGTACTGCTTTTTACGGCTTAAAAATAATGTCTATTTTATCATTTTTAATTTCACGAAATAACTACAATTTCCAGGTGAGAAAATATCCCATAAAACAAATCCTGCAATATTGGCTATTTGCTTACACAATTTCTCGATGTTAAAATATCCAATAGACTTGTAACAATGAGTTATAATATTTTAAAATATTTTGCGCACATTTAGCAAAATAATATAAATTATTTGATAGTACTATTTAATAAAGAGAAGACAAAAGCCAAACTGCATTATATTTATAATTTTTATGTGATATTTCAAACAAATTTCTACTTATTAGAATAAAGATTATGAAGAATGAAAACATTAAACCAATCAGACACAGCAACAAATAATTAAGGAAATATAAATAATATAAAATAATAAGTTGTTACGTAATAAAATTAAAGGAGATAAATGCTGTACTCTATTAACAACAAACTGGCAAGAGAATATTTTAAAAATCTGAATAATAGATACACAATTTGTGAGTAGAATAACAAACAGAAATAATAATCATTCATGTTAATACTTATAAATAGAACATACAAATAGAACCTTCTACATTCATAATTATTTTTGCAACGCGATGGCTTCAAATAGAGGTCAGAAAATTGTGACAAAGGCAAAAATATAATATTTGCATGATAAATTATTATCATTTTCAATTATGATAACATGCTGATAATGTAATGTTATACATTTATTTTGTAACTACAGGTTAATCGACAAAGAAAACCCACAAAAAGAAAACTCATCATTATTCCCCAACACTAATTCGCTATCTATGCCAGTAACATCTTTAAAAAATTTGGCAGATCAGCAAGATCGGGTAATTTGATGAATATCTCGCTGGGTTCTTTGAATACGTCACAGTTACTAGCGACGAAGCCGATAGAATCTACTTTTTTTAGAAATTTTTTGCTGAAGATGTGTCATTTGCTGAATTCTGATCAACACTCCACCTCATAGCTTCTGAATTCTGATCTACAACAGTATGTAAGCTAACAGAATTTCAGTTTATTGTTGAGTCATTTTATAAACTATGGTCAAGTGTTAATTAAATTGACACATAATATCAATATAATCAACATTTGACTAATTTTCTCATTTTATTTCACTCTGATTGATTATGAAGTTTAATGTCCACCGACTCTGACTGAAAAACAGGAAGAGGAAATGATAAGATCAAAACCGGTATACTCAGGAAAAGAAAATTGGAAGCAGAACAAGAACAAAAGAAAACGCCCAAAAGGAGAGGAGTGTTAAAGTAAAAGATTGATTCACAAAGAAAATACGAACCAGTTAAGAAAACTGCTAAACAGCTTGGTCCTCGGTGTAATTGCACTAACAAAAGCTACAATTATAACAGCAATAATGATGAGTAAAGATTAACTATCTATGAGAATCTTTAGAATGGGAAGGTAGAAAAATGATAACTGGTGTAAGCACAACCACAAAACAATCCGATGAATCTCGACGTAAATAAACTTATGCTTATCAGCTGAAAGTCAATGGTCAATGGGTTAGGGTACATGGCAATGTTTCTTAACACTTGTACCATGGTTAAGTCATGGAGAAACCAGTGTACTACAGATAAGTCAAAGAAGACAAACAATTCTCACTATGAGAGATCTTAAGCTAATAAGGAGTTTTGTAGGGAGCAAATACAAGTAAAATGTATTAGAACCAGTTTTATAAAGGTGAAACAATATGTTTCTCGCAATGGATGTCCAATATAAAAATACTATTTTAACACAAGGTAGATATAATTTTTGAAATTTAAAAAAAGATCAAGTTTTTCGATCGGATATTTTATCAATCGGGCTGTCGTTAACCCTGTGTAGACTTCGGGGGTAGGAAGGAGAGAGACAGAGAGTAATACCCCATAGCACATATTCTCAGATTGGTCAAAAACGACTGAAATTTGGAATCAGTTCACCAAATTCTTTTGTAGATCTTGATGTATTTTTTGTTTGACTCCACCCCCACCGCTTTATGGTCACGAGTCAGCCCTCTGAAAACTACTGAAGTTTGGTCAAAATTGGAAAAATGTACGTTTTACAAATAAAATCAATCCTAAAGTCAAAAAATGATTAAATTAATTAATATTTGGAAGATAAACTGTAAACGGATCATTATATATCTTGGGTTCTTTTTATATTGATTTTTGTGACCAGTGTGCAACCTGAACCAAAACTGTTTTGAAAATTTTATTTTTGTGATTTAAAAAACGTATTGAATTGTTGCCTGGCAGATGCTTAACCATTGTTGAAAAATTTGATTAAAAGCATATTGTTCAAAAATAAGTAATGAAATCTTTTGTGTAGAAAATCCTATATGATTTAGATAGGAAAAATACTAAATTTAATTTTTAATAAAATATTAATAATCCATTGGAATTCCTTCATACTTGGCAGTGTTTTTGATTAGTGTACCAATTTTTTTAATACATTATTTCTAATTAGTTTTAAAATCTATTCCAAATTTGAAACAAATAAGATGAATATATTCGATTTTTGAAGCATTTTTGTAATTTTGATTTAAAGAAATCTATAAAGTGCCGATCTAAATCTTAATTACTTTGCTCGAGGAACATGTATGCCAAATTTAAGCTCAATCGGACCTTGGAAATGACAAATATTTTGACTTGATGACGTCATAGAAACACTGGCTAAGGCCCAGTACTGATTTTTTTAATGGAAATCTCCCTCATTTGTCATGGACTATGTGTGTGCCAAATCGGTCCATGGAAAGTATGTTAGTTTCCTCCCCCCCCCAGTCTACCAAGAAAAATTAACACTCAACCTGAGCAGGAGTTCAATCTAAAGTACCAACACTAACTGTAACCTCGCTCAATGGATTGCTCATCATCAAAACTGAACTTTAATTTTTGTTATTAAGTTAGAGTTTACCTGGTTCATGTAAATATAATTTAGTATCTGAAACTATACCTAATCGAATGCCATGTCTGACACATTGTACATACCCTGCCAGGGTCCACAACATATTTAATGTTGGGAATTGTGAGCGAGGTCTCTGCCACATTTGTAGCGATAACGATCAATCTTTGTCCAGAGGGAGGATCATCAAAAACCCGAGTTTGTTTATCAGCAGGAAGAAGCGAGTATAGAGGCAGAACATAAACTGGATCCTACAACAAAATACTATTAGTATCGATCAACATTAAAAAATAAACCAAAATTCCATCTTCGTAACATAAAAACATAAATCTGAAGTCATAATTAATTTTTAAATAGAAAATTAGTCATTCAAATGTCAAGTAAAAATCCTACAATAGAAAAATGTATTGATTTTGTTAATTTAAAAAAAATCTGATCGAATATCGGTGATCTTGCTCAATTTCTATATTTAATCAAAATGTAAAGATTGGGTACACATTCTTCATTCCAAAATCAAAATCACTGAATAATGTAAATACACAAATAATACTTACAAAACATTTTTTTGCTTGCTCATTTCCTTCATGATCAGCAATGTCTTTTGTGATTTCTTCATCATCATCCCCTGCACCCAGATCCTCTTCATCACTGGATACCAAGTGATTTTCAGTGCTGCTAACATTTTCTTTACTAGTGGGAATGGCAGCTGACCGTCTAGTTAATGAAACTTCACTCTCTTCATCCAATGGTATTATGGAATAACTATAAACACCAATAATAATAATACATTTATGAACAAAAAAAGTAATAAGTCTCATTCAAACGTTTTCGTTTATTGTCAAATAAACTTCTTCAGGAATAGTGAAACTGAGATTAAATGTATACAAAATTATAAATTGGTACATTAAAAGAATATAGAGTAATATACTGGCTCTTATTTCTCTTTTAAAATCGTCTAATCACTTTAATATTACTCTATATTCTTTTAGTGTACCAATTTATAATTTTTTAAATATTTAAATCTCAGTTTCACTATTTCTGAAGAAGGTTATTTGACAATAAACAAAAACATTTGAATGAGATTATTTTTTTGTTCATATGGTTCTACTAAAGTTGTGCTATTAATAAATAATAAAACAATTTCAGAAAGATTTTCAAAATGTTTAATTAGGCACAAAGAAAAAGTTTATTCCCCTAATTTGTCATCATGAATATTTAAAAAAATGGTATAACAGTAATGCTTACTTATCTAAAGAAATCGGATTTTCTTCTATAGCATTTACCGAAAGTGTTTCCACCTTGGACTCTGTACTGACAGTCGATGTTGTTTGCTGGGCAGATCGTACAGGAAATGCCATTCTCAACCAACGTGATAATGTGTGTACCTCCTGTTGACCAGTAACAAATACAAGAATTCCACCAGAAGGCATTTCACGATGAATTTTAGATATCTAAACCACAGACGAAAACAGCTGGTTGAGAGAGACAACCAATATGAAAAAGATTATTATACGACAACTGACCTTTCTGTAAGCTGCCTTTAAATAATCTGAATCGGTATTCTTATTGAAAGTAACATTAACCGGATGCTGTCGAGTATCAAGCCGAATGACTGGCGGGTCCAGTTTACCAAACAGTCGAGGGTTTTTGGCGAAGTCATCCACCCTCAGCGTAGCAGACATTATTATTAGTTTGAGCGGTGTGCCCTGATCACGCCTGCAACGAACTATCATAGAGAGCAGGCCTAAAAGAATGTCAGTGTAGACTGAGCGTTCATGAGCCTCGTCCACTATCACAGCCGAATAATATTTTAAGCCAAAGTCCTAACAAGAAACATTAAATAAAATTAATTACCACTATAACAAAATTTTAACTTTCGCTTGCTAAACCGTCATCGAAATGCAACGGCACCTCGGTTTATTGAAGAAAAATGGGAATTTGATCTGGCCCCCTAGAAAATGAATTTACTTGTTTTATTTCCTGTAAAAGAACACCATCAGTCATAAATTTTATTTCAGTTTCTGGGGTTGAATTTCCTTCATAACGAATTTGGTAAGACACTTTGCTAAAATTTAAAGAAAAAACAACTTTTATTTATTTAATAATAAATTGTATGAAGTGATAAACTTGCACTAAAATACAACAATAAAAATTTAATGGCAAACACATATCAGAAACGATTAATACAGAAGTGATATTTGAAGAAAAAAAGTATTGCGGGGAACAGTAGATTTCAGTATTTCAACAGAATATTTGGCAACAAATTTCCATGACCTTTTATCGTATCATTCCAGTCCATCCTTGGTAAAAGAAACATGGAATACTGATAATAATCTAATTTTATATGATATGCCCAAACAGTAAATATTTAAAAATAAAATGCAAATCTTTTTGTGCACAAAAATAAAATTTGTCTCAAAACCAAAAAAAGCTGCACTTATTTCATTTTATCGTTTACATAAAAATATGTATTTAAGAACAAAAAAGGATCCCGAAATATAAGCTCGATATATAGGTGCAATAACTGCTATTTTCAACCACATACTCTATAAATACGAGTATAAACCTAGCCAAACCTTGTAGACATATTTAATTCCTGAGCAACTCGTTTGGACATAGATATTGCAGCCACGCGACGTGGTTCAGTGATTGCTATTCGTTTTCCATCCCTAAATATAAAAGCATTATTCTGCAAAAGCTTAAAGATATTTCAGAAATTGACGAAAATTAGTTAACCAAAACATTTGTGTCATCTTCATAGAAGTACAACGTTTACATTTACAAAATAGAAACTAAATTCAATTACGTGTATACAATGAAGATAAATTATATATTAACTTGAGATGGGTAATCATGTAAAATTAAAAGAGCTTCTTTACACTTAACATCAAAATCAGAATTACCACGAGCCATATTGCTACAATAATCAATACAATTATTATTACATGAATTACAATTAAATAAATGATCAGAAATAGACAACTTTCATGAATCTTAGTGATAAGTGCCTTGATGTCTTACCAATAGATGTAATGTTCTGATCAGAAAAATAAAACGATAAACATGACAAGAATTAATACCAAAAAAGTACCAGACTTGCTATATTTAAAAACTACATTAACAAAGATACCTTTAGCTTTAAATACTTTTCCGGAGCTTGACCAAAATAAGGTAAAATAATTACATTGTCGGAGTTATTAGAAATAGCTTTAACTGTTTGACTACTATAAATATTCTTAGATAACCGTTACATAAGATGGATTGCAAAAAAAATCATAGGATAGCCATTAGAAGATTAAAAAAACTAAATAAAGAGTTAATGTCAAGATGAAAAATATGCCAATCTGAAAATACTATGCACTAAACATTTAACTAAAGAGGCCTTAAATTTTAATAGAGCAATAGCAAAAAATATAAGAAAAAGATCAGTGAAAGTTGGTTTCCTGTATGTACTAAAAATAAAAGAATCATTAAGAATTTGAACATCGACATCTAAAAAAGAAAGGTTACAATTCTGAGAAAGTTCCGTGGCAAATTTAATATTGCTAATAATGAATACAATTTTCATCATCAAACAAAAAACATCATCTATAGAATCAGCTTCCAGTTGAACTTAAATCTATTAACCATAGCCTTCCTAAGTTGAAATCGCTCTTAAAGACTCATTTATTTACTTTGGCCTTTCCCAATTAACATTATTATATTTTCATATTTTATTATAGTTACACACTATTATCTGACTCATCTAGAGCCATTTAGAGTATTTCTATATTACTCTATTATTATGTACTCGTGTACTATGTGTGCTTTATGTACTTTATGTAAATATTTAGCGCTCTGAGATTTTTATTTAATATAGAGCGCATTATAAATGTTCAAAAAAAATATTACTTCATAAATAGCTATGCTTTGATTTTATGCATTATTATTAATAGTTGTCTTTCTATATGTATGTAGGTTCTCTTTACTCAATAGATGGCAATATTTTTGTTTTAGGTATTGAATGCCAAGCAAATCATGCTTCAGCAACAAGTGAAGAATGCACTGTTGCCTGGGGTGTTTGCAACGTAAGCTTTGGGTGCCAAATTTGTATTTTCATAGCTAGACTAAAATATGTCAAACAAGTCAAAATAATTACGTTAATAGGGGTAATGCCCCACCTCTCTAACCATGAGATTTTTTTATTTTTTATAGCATGCCTTTCATTTCCACTGTATTTCTCGATGGTTGAAGACTAGACAGGTTTGCCCTTTGGATAACAGAGAATGGGAATTTCAAAAGTAAGAACAATTATAAACATTTCCTATTTTACTGGATAATAATTTAATTACCATTAAACTTGTCTTTCCCTTTTCCCTTATTGGAGTTGAACGAAACATTTAATTTACTCTCTATTTATTGTTTTAGATATGGTCACTGATTTTATGAAAATGATCTCTGTGTTAGCCGCAAATACTACCGTATTTTGAACTTAAATTGTATTCAGTTTTTTATTAACTTTCTGACACTATTCAAATCATTTTATTTATTTTTTTCAAATAAGATGTGATGTATCTAAGAAAAACTTTGAACTGTTGGCGTATTGAAAGAATTTTAAAAGTTGAAATCTGATAGAAATAATGTATAATAGTATGATGGTAACTTTTAGTTGAGCATTTTGTACAGGATTGTTTCACAGGTCGGCCACACGTACCTACCTAGATGTATCATATCTATAATTTGTATGTACGGTACCCTTTATTCATTGTTTATCTTAGAAGACAATAACAAGGTCATGTTAGTGAGTTGAATCAGTGTTCTTTGATTAATGCTAATTACATACCAGATATAATTCTCTTGGAATGTATAAATTATTGTATAGAATAGAACTTTTATTTTATAAAATTATTATTGAAATTTGTTTTGTTATTTTTTATTAATGAAATTGTTATGTTTGGAAAATTTAATTGACCTTTTTTGTATTTCTTCTAAGTTCTCATAATTTTGTTTCTCTATACTATCCGTAATATGAATTTTATTTTGTAAAATTTGGTTGTTTTGATTTGTTTTATGGTATTATCACTTTAGATTATGTTTATAATTTATAATTGGTAATATACTCAAATATTGGTACATGTAATTTTAATATTTATTGCGTCATTTAGGCCTGGGCAAGAGGTTGTTAGCTCGCCTATAATTTTGTTTTTTTGATAGGCTACTTCAAATGCTTTTACAGAATTATCTACAGGCGGCTTACAATAACGGTTTTGAAAATCGAATTTATAAATATTGGGCTCATTTATCATGACTGCTGCGTAGATCTGAAGGTGATGTGCTTATTGTTATTTTAACATTGATTAGTTTTTCTATTATTTCAGAAATTTTAATGGGAATGTTGTGTTCTATGTGTTGTAAAGAAGCCGATGATGAAGATTCTGTAAGTTATATTTTCAGTTCTCTTTTTGTTCAATTAACTAGTCTCTTTTATTACCTTTTCTCAACAATTGTTTAGTAGATAATATTAGTTAACGAACATTCCAATGACTAAAATAATTGTAGAGTGACTTAAATTAATTTGATAAATTTGGTATTTGACCGGGTTCACTCCAAACTGTATTGAATTTCTTCTATAATTTATTGGACTATTATAGAAACTTAATATCTCTGGTCAACTATCAAACATCTGTTTCAGCCTTTCACTGAATGTGAGGTCTATTTTGGCCAAAAAGTTCCACGTAGGGGACAACTCCGCCCGGGTCATGTAGGAGCCTAGCAGGAGTGATGTCCTTGGAAATTCTGAGAATAAAGGGCTGGACAATCGAGCATATGGGCAATATTGCAATATTATCTGCTTTATATTTAGTGCCAATTCTGTGGAGGTAAGCTGTGATGAGGTGACAGTGTCCTGCTCGGAGCTGGTTGATGGTTACTTGGGTTTCTCTGTAGAGGAGACTGTCGTGCCTAGGAATTTTCCCTTTTGTGACGTTGTAGTGCCATTGAATAAACTGTTATCTTTTTTCGCTGCAACTTCCTTGTAGTCGGAGGTCCATAGATTGCCAGTGAAACGATGAATTGGCAGTAGAAAAATCACAAAGGCTGTTTGTTTGATCTTGCTAAGAGCCTGCTTTGGCCAGGTCAGCCTTTTCATGCCTACGATTCCGGTGTGAGATGGGATCCACTGAATAATAGTTTCGAAGCCTTTGGAACTAAGTTGGAATAGGAGACTGTGGCTGTTTTCACAAACCTGATTAACTTGGTTCTTGAATTTGTAGCGAGAGATGGTAGACTGGGAGTCAGTGCAGATATGATTGGTGTTCAGTGTACTTTCTAGGGCAGTAATTTCAGCTTTGACGCTCTGCAGCTTTTGCCGGTTGGGGTGGAGTAGGCATATTCTGACCCATTGGTAGTGCCTTGAATAGCTGAACCATCAGTGAAATTGACACAGGCTGCAGGAAAGTAGAGTGAGAGTTGATATTCATGAGAGCCATGGAGAGAAGTGAGGATTTTAATAAGTCCGCCTGTTAAGGGCAAAGACCCTTTGAGATAGGGCCATCAGCTTTTGGATCGCCTCCCCAACTCAAACCAGACTGACATGCAATTACGACGTCTCACCCTCCGATATTCAGACCTTCGGCTTGCGGCAGCACCTTAGTCTTGGGAACCAGTTATCGAGTGGTCAGCTCTAGATCCGTCATGTTCTGCTATGCGGTTGTCTGCATCGCACAGCAGGGTTAACTTACCTCTAGAAGGGTGCTCTTCATCA
>JAUYWI010055078.1:0-17121 GCA_034780595.1 Parotoplana pacifica
AAGGTTCTGCCCGGTTTCGAACCGGGGACCTTCTGCGTGTGAAGCAGACGTGATAACCACTACACCACAGAACCACTTGGTATATAATGACTTTCCTACATAAAGTTATGGGTTCATATTGTGATACCTCTTAGAAACACCAGTACTTAGTCAGTTCCTCTAAATGAAATTCGCAATATTTAAGATTATTTATTTATACTAAATTTATGTGGATTAGGTATGTATGTATGCGACTTTACACAATAATTCAAGAAATACATACCATAAATAGGAAAAATATTTTTTATAAATAATTTATGGAACTTTTCCATTTTCACATTAAAAACTATTCACCGTCCTAGATAAAATTGTGAATATTTTTGTGTCACAACAGATACATACTTTTTTTCAAGTTCCGACTTTAATTCTTATTTAACATACCTATTACCCTGAAATTAATATGTCAAAAGTTAAACTTGATGTCCAGTGTTTAGGGTTTTCTAATATATATTTTTTAAGTTTCATATTTAGGTGCCTGAATGATATATGTAGGTTGCTTTTCGTAGATGTCATGTTTGTACCCCAAAAATTGACAATCAATGTTTTGGGGGAATTAATTTTTATTGTCTATTTTTGGATGCGTTAATAATTAAAAATCATCAAATAAATTACACATGTAGGGACAGAATTACTTGTGATAAAGGCGATTTTAACCTAATTTTTTGTGTTTTAGTGAAAATGAATAGGTCTTTCAACACTTGTTATGTCTTCTAGAACCTATTGTGAATATTTTAAGACCATTTGTTTGTAAATATAAAATGATTTCAGAACTGTTAATGTAATTTAGAGCCACACCTTTTCATTAATTTGATTTCTGAATGATTGAAAGCTTACAATAATAGTAAGGCATTATAATCAGTGAGTACTATTTGAAGAGCAGTGGGTTCAGTATCAATAATTCTGCTCAGTGTGATTACGCAATAGCCAATGCGGCTTGTGTGTGAAGGGTACATGAACCAGCATCAGTACCTTCATGTTCTTCAAACAAGAGTACTGCCCCAAATGCGAGAATGGCGCCATCACCCAGTCAACAAATTCATGCATGACAAGGCTCCATGTAACACAGAAAGGGTCTGCAACCAATTCAGTCAGGAGATTGGTTAACGGTTCAGGATTGGCCAGGAAACTCTCCTAAATTGAATCCAATTGAAAATCTATTTGATATCCTCAAACAGAATCTCTCCTATAATGCCGTCACAACATGAAACAACATAATTGGCCGTGTCATCCATTTGTGGAATTGTGAGTTTCTACTGCCTTAAACATTAGGAAGTTGATAGACGTCATGCCAAATAAGATTGCAGCCATGATTAAGGCCAGGGGGAGGGAACACTAAATATTGATATTTTATTTGTTATTTTATTAATTATTTTATATGAATACATTTGTGTATATGCATTTGGAATAGTTAACTAGTTCTGATGTCCATAACTTTAAACAAGTCAGCAGATTGCTAACAGCTGAGATTTATTGACAATAAATGCATTGGTGTGCTGACGAGCCAAATTGGCTATTGCGTAATCAAATTGAGCAGAATTATTGATACTGAACCCACTGCTCTTCAAATAGTACCAACTGATTATGATGCCTTACTAATAATTCTACCATTTTAATGCTTTCAATCATTTAGAAATCAATTTGTGAAATTTTCAATAATTTGGGTATTTTTAAACTTTTTTTTATAATTTTCAAATTGCACTAACATTTCTGAAATCATTTTGTATTTGGAATCAAATGGTCTTAAAATATTCACAATAGGTTCTGGAAGACAAAAAAGTATTGAAAGACCCATTCATTTTCATTAAAACACAAAAAATTAGGTTAAAAATGAACTCCAAAAATTGCAAAATGTTGCCTTTGTCACAAGTAATTCTGTCCCTAGTGTATGTTCTATGATTCGAATCTCAATGTGACGTTGGTGTATCTAATGAAAACTAAATTGATCAGGTTGGATTCCAAGTTCTTAGGGAAAAAAATCAAGAAATAATCACCCACTTTGAATGTTCTAAAAAAAAATCTTGAAGTAAACTATAATCATTCTCTCGGGATTTGACAGGAATACCTATATAAAGCTTTCATCCAACACTATAACAAATTTTCAAAGTTAGAATAATGGTGCACCAATTTACTCTTTGTTTGTTAAAGAATTTGTACGTATTTTATTGTATGATGTTCCTTGAAAATATTAGACGACTAGCAAAACATGACATCAATAAAACATTGTTTTTTTTATAATTTTGTTTAAATTAATTCTTTTTTTAATTAGAAAATCAGTAACATCCTAGCTTGTTGGCTCAGCGGGAAGTTATTAAAAAATACCAAATTAATTAAAATAAATGATTAGATTCAAAGTAATCAAGTTTCTACTAGACACCTTCAATTACTTTCTTTCTAGTAGAGCAAGCAGAATCATTCATTTTTTCTTACAAACAATGCTTTACTTCTTTAAATTAAAAACAACACACAAAATAAGCTTCAGAGTAGTAAATCAATGTTTTTTAAAATCTAGTAGGTAATAATATTATTTGGAAAAAAACCCCAAATAAAACTAAAAATCACTTATTTTTATTATGAAATTCAAAATATTGACGGCAGATCAGACATCATTATTCGAAGTTCCATAATAAGACAATTTGATGCTCATCAAAAATAAAATCCATCAACAACAGAAAATGATATTAGCACATAGGTACAAGTGTGAATTTTAAGACAATAATCCATCGTCTTCACCACTATTCTAGGAAATTATTCATGTTTCAGAAAACTTTATGGTAAATCCGTTGTGGCTTTAATTTAACATGCTTAAATGGGTTAAGAAGGCGTAGTTATATGTACATTTATGCATTTATACGAATTATCTTTCCAAGGTCACATAACCAGCCGTTATGGGATTTTTAACGACAAACGGATACTTTTTCAATTAAAATACAGCGTGGCACAGAAGTCGCGCCTCAGAGGGATAATATACAAAATCTCCTATTAAATTAAAACTGTTGTATTTTTTATATTATCTATATTAAACTTACATGTCTATGACAGTAGGTGTTCCAATTGTTCATCATTGAGTTCATTGCACTTTTGTACTCGTTTTCTGATGGATGTTCCAAGATGGTTAAGCATGTTCGCATACTGGAATCGGATTCTCTCGTCGTTGGCAATATACGACGGACTTCAGATGTCCCCACAAAACGAAATAAAGAGGCGATAAATCTGGTGAGTTAAGTGGCAATTCAATTTCAGCGCATCTACCAATCCACTTATCTTTGAAATCATTATTAAGAAAATTCCACAGAAGGTTCAAAAGTGAGCTGGTTTGATGGTTGATGGGTTGAAGGTTTCCGCCAGTTGGTAATTTAGCATAGGCACCAAGAATGTCTGAAGCATTTGGAGATATGTCTCTCCAGTCACATTTGAATCAAATAAATATGTCCTAGTAAACGTTTATCTCATATCGCTGCCCAGACCATCACTTTTGGATCATTTTGGATATGAGTAGCTACCATCCAATGTGTATTTTCCCTGGACCAGTATTGCTAATTGTCTCGTTTAAACGGAACACCGCCTCATCAGAATAAATTATAATTACCTATGCTTAAAAAATGTTGATCCTGTTGTTGAAACTACTCACAAAATGCTAAACGTCGGTCTGTGTCATCTCCATGCAGCTCTTGAGTTAAGGAAACTTTGTACAGATAAAATATATTCTCCTGTAGTATCCGCTGAACAATGCGCCTGTAGACTCCAGTTTCAAGTGACAACCCTCTTGTTGACTTTTGGGGCTGACTAAAACATGAGCCAAAACTGTAACTGAGGTTCCTTCATCAGTCGAAATTCTTGTTCTTCCTGGACGTCGAGTAACGTGGATACTTCCACTTTCTTTAAAACGTTTGATTAACCTACCCAGTGTGCACTGATTAATTGGACGTCTTATTTCGTTAATATTGGTTAAATTGCTCTGCGACAGATCGGTCAGAAGCACCATCACGTCCAAATATGAAAATTAATTCCACTCCTTCTTTTGGTGTTAATTTTTCGGTCATCACATTAATTTACGTACTCAATGTAAGACAAAAAACGTTATCAAATGATAATTACTTTGGAAGTTCCAGAAATGTATTACTGGAATAGAATAAGGCTATATTTAGATCTAAATTTATGGATTGCATACGTCCCAGAAAAATTACCCAATTATCTTATAATAGCAGCTTTTGTGAATATCTCTATGGGGCGCGACTTCTGCGCCGCCCTGTATTGACATTTTAATTTTAGTAATGAGTCATTCTATCAATAAATTGTAAAAAAAAACATATTACATTATCAGTCAACATAATTATGAACTTAAAAAGTTCGATTTTTTGCATCTACCGACAGCCAATCAATATTCACAAAAAAGTTCCGAAATTTATAGTGATTTCGAATATTTCTTAAAAAATACTACTAAAGTTATGGTCCAAAAAATCTCAAAACTGGCAGTTTTTCAAAATGTTTTCTTTACTATACAGTGATTTTTTAAAGAACACAATTTAGAGGGGGAACAATGAAGGCAGGCTTACAATTGAAATATTTATAATGACTGTTACAAGTGAAATTACCTGCCTTCATTGTTCTGCCTCTAAATTGCGTTCTTTAAAATAAATCACGGTATATCAACTGCATACAAACTTTGCGGACACCCTGAATAGTTATTCCTTCAGGCTTGTCCAAATAAATGAAAATTTGAAAACAAAAGGACTGTTATATTTTGCAACATTTCACCATTTATAATAACTAGAGAAGAAATGATTTAATAGGTACGTGTTAACTCAAGAAACAAAATCCGTTCATAACAGTACTTAACATGCCAACAATGATTATGTACCCTATTCATTAAATTGATAAGTATTCGTATATGTACAACAACAACAGCAAATAAAGACAAAGTGGGAAAAATACTGTGTGGAAAATGTACATGACACAACAGCTATTGGATGAATTCATTCATCAAATCAAAGAAAAAACACCCACTTATTTAATAAAATCCAACGTTTCTACAGAATTCATCACTATCTCACATAGTAGTTTCAAGTATGATCGACAATATCATTTAAATCACAATTATTGAAATATAAATAAGGTCTAAAAACAAAATTATCAATACTGTGTTTTGTCTCATAATGAATGTCTCAATCGGAAATTTATCTACTGTACCAACTAATTCTCCACAGTGGTCTTATTTAGCTTTGTTCTTAATTCCAATGTTCACAGTATGGGGGAATGTACTAGTCTGCTTGTCAGTACGACTTGAAAAACGACTCCAAAACCGTTTCAACTATTTTCTGGTCTCTTTGGCTATGAGTGATTTATTATGCGCTGTGCTTGTTATGCCAGTGTCAGCTTGGAAAATGATTAGAGGTAAGAATATATGTTGGTACGCGTTACCATTAAAATAATTACTTACAATCTGGTTATTTAATTTATTAGTATTTCCTTTGACTTTCTACTCAAATGTTATACAAATTTTTTAAGTGGATCATAATTGATATAAAATTCTTTCTTATATTAATTAAATTATCATATTATTTAGGTGCCTAAATCCATTTTCTATTTTATTATTTCGTATTCGCAATTATTTAACTACTATTATTTGAATATATATTTCAGTTTTATTAAATACTGTTCTATATACTATTGTTTATGTTACAAGATGATGTCTAAAGAGCATTTTAGAGTCATAGGCAAAGTGTTTACTGCAAAAAATATTTCAAATGCATGAAAAATTCTCGTTACGATTAATTTTGTCAGGGTTATAATTCGTTTTCTTTTAAAGTTTGAATGACAATGTTATTTAGTATAAAATATTTAAAAAAAGAAGACATCTGGTTTATATATCGAACAACCTATACCTTCCGAATATTTGCATAACTAAAAGGTTCAACTATTTTATCATTTTTAAGGTCAACCAATTTTAACGGAATATTTATTAGAAGTTTGAATACATCCTTGTTTTCTAATTTTTGTTTCTAAAAACGCATCTAAAAGAAATCGCCAGTTAATCCGACACATATGTATACTAACCAAAGCAATTAAACACATACAATTTAAAAATGTCACAGTTATCCAATTTCTAACGATTGATATAACTGTTTGATTCAAATTCAAATACTAAAATATACATACATTAAGCTAAGATAAAACGCACAAGAATCAAATAAAACGATTTCAGGTGTAGCTACGTAGTAATAGTTCCAATTACACCTATAAATAATATCTATATATAAAATGTTGGCGTTTGGTTCAGAAACCAAGGCATATGTTTTATACTGAATTTACATTATTTCCCCGAAAAATCCTCCTAAATGAGAATATACACAAACACATGAAATTACTGAATACATTTCATTTAGCGGAAATCATCATTTTTGTAATTAATTATAACTAAATAGTAGCCCTTTTCATTAAAAAAAAATATTACCAGGAAAACGAATTAAAATTAATAAACAAAATCAACATGCATAGAAAATAAAATACTTTTTAGTATGACATGACTAATTAAATAATTTACTGACTACGAACGCCAAAATTGTTATGAGTAGTTAAAAACGGAATTTATTTGACAATCGCTTTGTAAATTATATCTGAAAATTTTATGAGAATATTTAACTAAATCTGAATTTACCAAACAAAACTTACATTATTGGTACTAACAAGAGAAACAAAATAATGGATATATATAAATATAAGCATGCATATTTGTATTTTAGGTGGTGATATACCTGAAGTACCGAGGGAATTTTGTTTAGTATGGTATAGTCTAGATGTCTTTTTTACCGCTTCAACCATCATACATCTCTGTACAATTTCTACAGACCGATATTTGGCTTTGAAAAATCCTTTGCGATATCACAGTACAAAGCGACGGTCATCGCTCATTCTCAAAATTTGCATTGCCTGGTGTGTCCCGTTTGGTATCGCATGCCCTTTGTTTATCTTCGCGCGCAAATTAGACCACGAAACTCATGCAGGCTCTTCTTTTAAAGGTTGTGGTCCACATAATGTTTATTTCATTCTCACCGCTACTGTGGTCACTTTTGTACTGCCACTATGCATAATGGTGGTCACCTACTTTCTTACTATCTCGACCATTATCACTCAGACTAGACGTGCGCAACAGAACCTTCATGGTCGCAGAGTATTCACACCACTCATAGTTTATCGTCGAGATACACCCATACCAGCACAACGAGAGCTCCAGTCGTCACCAACAGTGGTAAATTTGGCAAGTGGGACAGGCCATATCACACCAACTAGTGCTAGTAGTCCGGATGACTTAGGTGATTGTTCCAAAACTACAAATAATATTCATAAAGGAACTGCCACAGTACTGGTCAATGGCTATGCTAGTGGAACAACAGGTGGAACTACAACTGTGTTATGTTATGGTTCTCGGTATCTTCAGAAACATACAGTACGTCACTGCCTATCTTCACCGACCATTCCAATGAAAAACGCATGTTCAATCACAACAGGCAGTGTCGAAGACCAAAGAAGTCGTCATTCAGCACCATTAGTAGAACAGGATCATGTGTCATCAGCTTCAATTGTTAGCATTTATACCAATCAACATAACAATAACACTAACCTTGCGACTAGTTCTGCAAGACGCTTTTTATCCGTCCCTGGTTCTTCCAGTGGTTATGCCAGTCTAGTAAGACGCTTATCTCGTCGATTCTCCACACCATCTCTGCACAGTAATACGGACAGTTGCAAGCACAACAAAGCTACTAAAGTCATGAATTACATTCATAAGGGCAAAAAGGCGGTGCAGGTGCTAGGAATTTTATTTATCCTGTTCCTCGTCTGTTATTTGCCCTTCTTTGTGACGTATTTGCTCGATTTTTTCTGCACTAGTTGCTCTCCAATGACGGCTCAATTGGTCCCCAAAATGGAATGGATCGGCTACTCGGCATCGATGCTCAATCCAATTGTCTATCACATCTTCAATGTTAATTTCAGACGCACTTTCCACAGAATTATGCGCTGTAACTGTCAGAAAGTTAAATTGCTACCACAGACAGGTAGTCCCTATACTTAGATATTTCAATTTGTTTATCGATTAAAAATTTTGATATGATGTGGAAAATACGCACAATGTATGAATAATAATGTAATGTTCATCTAAAAAATATAAAAGAGCTAAGAATAAGAAAATAACTATCAGATACCTGTACATGTATACAATATCAAAGTAACTGAAATGGATGTTTTAATTTAAAGCTCTAGTGGCTTCATTTGTAAACGTAGTACTATATTTCTGTAACGATGTAGTATTCATATTGATATTGTGATCACTTCAGATTCATAATCTAATTAATTGGTGTACTTATTGTATTAAGTATTTTGCAATTCACTCAATGTATTCCTAAGTAAATGCCATTTCTTGTAATGATTGTATAGTGAGTCCAAACATTCGTTATGTAAATCAATGTAATAAAATTTTTTATACACTAGAATGTATTATGTGTATGTAACAAATAACTGCTACCTTGTTTGTATCAAGAAATTGCCCAAATTTAATGTTTGTAACAGTTCACAATATACTTATTCAGTGTCTTTACCAATTAGTTATTTCAGTTTAGAAATCAACTTCTTCTTGTCAAAATGAAGAGGCCAATTATTTGTCAAAGATTTTCGCTACTGTAACAAGTAGCATAAAGTGTACAAATAGAAACCATTATGAAAATAATTAATAATATGGGTGTAAAAAAGGACAAACTGTAATGGCCTATTAAAAAAACATTGTGAAAGAATGTGTTTAATGAAATAGTAAGATTAGAAATGTGTAATACACAGAGAATACAATGTTTAGGAAAAATATATTTCCCCGTGGACATAGTTGTTTTGATATTTTGATGTGTATTAAATTGGCAAATCTACACAGATCACGCATGATAAGAAATGTATTAAAATAAGAATATCTCATATACTAGAAAACTATCAAAGCAGTCGTTTCGTTTTTTTAAAATTATATTAAAAAGAAAAAAACGAAACTACTTTTAAATAATGTAAAATGCTCATTATAAAGAGTAAATCCAGTAAAAAGAATAATATCATCAGTTTCGTATTTATTGATAAACTCATTTGATCATATAAAAAATCTAGCTGTTTGTCATAGTACAGAGATACACACTAAGAATTATATATTTTTTTCAATAGGAGTGTTAAAGAATAAATTTAAATTCGTATATTCAAAAATATAGTTAATAATATTTTCCATCCATTTAAATAAATGTTAATAAATTAATTATAACAATTAAGAATAAGCAGAGTAAAATTAATTTTATACGTATAAGCAATCCTATTGTAAATATTTTATGTAAATTTAGATTAAGTTATAACAAATCCAAATTTTACATAATTATGATTTAATAATTCGATCATTTACAGTAATGAAGAAGCTTAAAACGATTGTCGGTCAGAATTGCAAGTATAATTTTTTAATGGTAATGGTCTTTGATTATTTAGATGCCATACTTTTTCTATTGTTCAAAATCGATTGTTTGTTTAGCAGAAGGTGGATCTGAGAAAGAGGTGAAGAAACGGATACAAGCATGGAAAAGGATAACTGATGTTTATATGTGACAGAAAAGTATCAGACAAGGTGAACGGTAAAATGTATATTACAATGGCGAGACCAGCAATTCTGTGACTACTACAAACGGGCAGGTGGCAGGGAGGGATAAAATGCTTAGGTTTTCTTAGGACTGACGAAATTTGACAAAGTGAGAAAGGAAAAACTGAAGGAATTGAGGCTCAGGTGGTTAGAAGATGTGATGAGGAGGTAGACTATGTGGGTAGAAGAGTCAGAAAGATGAAGGTGGGGAAGAGAAGGCGTGGAAGACCCAAAAAGAATGGGAAACTTCACCCGTGAAGATATGGAGTCCTAGAGGATGCAATGTATGGCAAGAAATGGAGGAAAATGATCCGCACCGGCAACCCCACCTAAATGCCAGAAAAATATTAGCAATTGAAAAGTAAATTACACTTGACATGACCTTCTAAAATAAAGGTATACTACATATAATCCGAATATAGGGTTTGAGATAAATCGTGTCCAAGAATCCAGAAATCTTTGGCGGGAAACAGATACATCCCTAGGCCTACTTTCTATGGATGGTTTATTTAGATTAAAACTTAGTACACTGGTATCTCGGAAAGATTCACTGATTTTTTTTTAATCAACATGGGGGCCGAGCTAGTGGCAGATGACGTCATTAGGTATGGAGGTACGCTATAGGAATTCAGTAATACAAATCTATAAATATTTCCCCCAACAAATATTGACGATATTTTTTTAGGAGTAAAAAATTGATAATCAATAAATTTAGAGCAAAAATAAATAAAATTGTGGAGGAGTGGGAGGGGAGAGAGCAAAAATGGATAACCAATATTTTTCCAAAAAATATTTATAGTTACTGAATTCCTAGCGGATCTTCAGAGCATAATTGAGGTCAATTGAACAAACTTAATCTTGGACCTACTGACGTCATTAACCTTTAGCTCGGCCCCCAAATTAATTTTTATCAAAAATGGCAATGAATCTTTCGAAAATGCCTGTGTAACAAATTTTAACCCAAACCATCCATGGAAAGTAGGCCTAGGGATAAACCTGTTTACCACCAATAGACTTTCTGAACTCTTTTGGACAAGAATATCTGACAACCCTATACAACGCTGCATGAATTTAAGTTTCAGGAAAAAAGATAAGACGCTTATTTATTACTATGCACCACACGTGCACACTGTAAACAATAACTTAGGAATAATCATTTTTAGTTACAAAATCAATATTATCTAATCTACACTTTTGAAACTTCGCTCATTGTTATAAATTAACTACTATTAGTAAATTGACAAACAAAACCTATGAAAAAGTATTAGGTAAACAAAAATGAAAATAAAAAGTATATAAACTCTTTACTATGTATAAATTAAATAATTAAAGTATCGTGAATATATAAAATGAATATGATAAAAATTGTATTAGGTATACATAAATATCATGGACAGACAGCTTGTTTTAAACTTTCTCTTTCGCGCATACTAATAAATATAGTAATTATTTAACCATAGTCTAATATTCTTTTCACTTAAATTTTTTTGGTCGGACCTCCTAAGGTCACCCACCGGACGGCCCTCTGAAAAAGTAAAGATTGGCTAAAATGGTCAAAATATACTGTTAACAAAAATAAATCGATTGAGGACAAATATTGATGAAATTAATTAATATTTGGTAGACACACTATAAACACTTAATTGTTTAAGATGTTTCGGGTTTTTGAAAATATTGTTTTTTGAACATAGGGTGCAAAGTGAAGAAATTTAACTATTTTTTATGAGATTTTCTACAGTTGCAACCGAAGAAAATTTCATAAAAAATATTGACCATAAAAAGTAATGCTATTTTTGTGTCAAAATTGACCATATTATGCAAATCTTAAAACATTTGGATAGGAGGAAAATTAAAATGAATTCCCTAATAAAATTTGAATGGTACATTGGAATACCTTCAAATTTGGTAGATATAGTTCCTATTTGAGACAAGTAAAACAATGTCATAACTATCCAGTCAGAAATTGAGGTTCAGTGATTTTGAGACAAGCCCATCCGATACTTTAAAATTAGTTTTTTTTAAATTAAAGAGAAACAATTTTGCTTTATTAAGTTTAAAAATACTCAATTTTTATTGGTTGTTGAATTGTCCATTCAGTCCCTAAATTGAACATATTTAAAAAATAATGCATTAGCTTTATATAAACGAAAAATGAACACAGTACTAATATTTAAGTAAAAAATGACATAAAATAGTCGATTTCCATTGGTTGTTGTAGTGCCGGCCCATTTCATGAATTTTTTTTTTTAATTTGATCATACTTATTTATCAACTATAGGGTGATGAAGTAACATTTTTTATTAGACAATTTAATGCATTTTAACCCAGAATCCTCCCACAATTTTTTTTAATAGAATATCTTTATTAATACAAATAAATAATTTTAGACTAATATCCAAACTCAATTTAGTTAATTAGAAAGATAGTTATCAATTTCATTAACAATAACAGAAATGTATCATTATAAAAATTATCAAAGAATAGATAGGCAAGCACATAACTATGGTCGCGTAGTAACAATATAAAATTAACATAAAAATTTAAAATTCATATCGATTAAAACCAAAATGTTGATAGGACTCTAATATTACTAAAACCTGACAGTTTATTAAATAAAAATGTATCTCTAATAATTTGGGAAAACTGTAGTCCTGTCAGCGAAAAAAATATTTTGTTCACATACATAAACAAATACATGAATGTAAAATATTGTTAGGAAAACGGGAATAACCTATAAATCTAACTTTATGCAGTGGTAGAATGAAACGTGAGACAACTGATCGGTTTTATCAGGGAATGCACAAACCAACACAGCACCTAGATAATACTATCAGTAATACCTACCCTAAAAATGAGTGACACATAGAAAATAAAACTGCCATAGAAAAGTAATTAGCGCTTTATCAAATAAAAGAATTTTTAAAAGTTTAATACGCCACACTTCCCATTTCAATGCAAAAGGAAAATTGGTAACAAAATATTATTACACTAGGGAAAAGAGGCCAAGGCAAAACATATTAACGAATCTTGTAAGTGTGTCATATTCAGATCTTAAGGAATTGGAACGTAATAGGGAACGGTGGAGAAAGTGGAATCCATAGACATGGACCTGCCTTAAGACAGAGGAAAAAAATAGATAAAAATCATCTCATCATATTTTTATATTTAGTAATTTAAGCTTTAAAACAGATTTTGTTTAACTACTTCATTTGGATCGCAAACAAATAAATGAACACTATGACCATGTCTCTATAGCCAAAAACTACTTAAATCTAACAAAACAAGACATTTTTATTAAATCATATAGATATATTATTCAGGCGACCTGTGACAGTTGATGTTCGTTTGTAGAAAATAATTCCTATTCATTGTGATATTTTGATGAGTTTTTTTATGTACCGTAATAATCAAGTCTGATTTTAGTTATACAGTCTCGAACTAGTTTTTGTCAATAACATGTAAACAGTCCTGAATGTCATTTTACTTAAGACAAATGAAACTCACATGCTGATAGAGACTATCCAAAGAAAACAAGCCATGATGAATGAGTAAAGATGTCATTCTGTAAAGCGAAACAGACGGCTCGTCTTTGTTCTCCTAAAAAAAGAAAATATAAACATATCTGGTCGAAGTCGTATTGCTCAGAAAAAAATAAGCTTCGTAAATACTAAAACATATGTGCAAGTGATCTACTATCAGAAGAGAAAGATTACGTTCGTACCTGAATATTAATATCAACAGTATTAATCACTGAAATACTCGCATGTTGTAAATCCAAACATTTTGCAAGAGGAGTAGGTACTCAAATTCTACTCGATGTCAAAAAGGAACATACTTCTATAGACTGATGAAAAATACATAGAAACCCAGCTAACCACAATTAATTTTTCGATCGTGGATGCATACATACTTACTATATATAAAATGATGTAAAATTTTGACAAATGCACTGCTTAAAGATGGCCCTTTAAAAAGCAATGTATGCAGAAATGTCTAAAAATATTACTGGTCAATAAAAAAATACATGTGCTTGTATGTACAAATGAGGTCTACCCTAAACCGAGTTTAAAAACATTTTAAATTTATATCTTTAGTTTGGTTCAAATTAACGTAACATAGAAAGTTCATCATTCATAATTATGATTCACATTAAAAGTTGAAAGCGTTTGTATTGAAGAACAGTGGTTAAATACTACAGAAGTTAAATTCATTTTTATTGCAAAGTTGATTATTTGTAGACATTAGTAGCCCAAAATAATATACAACATATTTTTAAAAAATGGAATATTTCATACTTTATAATCAATAGTAGGAGGATTATTCAATGATGATGACATTAAAAAAGTGACTTTGAATAAAGGTTGAATTTTGCTTGTTTATCTTTAGAAATAATAATGACTGACAGTTTAACATTTTCAAACGCAAATTAAGTAAAACGACAAAAAATAGAAAATAGTCACCTCTTATACTGGATTTTTATAGATATTCCGGAGTTAAAATAAACCAGACGAAGTTATGATAAGCAAATGGTTTGTGGTAGCGGAGATAAATGAATTAACCATAGTAACTTTTAAAACAAAATTTTAATGATTTTTAAATCGAGTTAATATTACTACGTACAAGATATATAGAGCTATATACAGTGATAGAGTACAAACATTATTCAAAGATAAATAGTTTTTTATCTAAACAATCAAGATGGTCAAATAATAATATCATCTATTCAATAATGTGAGCTAATAAAGACGTTTAGCTGAAAAGTTATTCTACAGAAAGAACCGTTTAAAATTGATCGGCACTGAACAATATACAAAGCGAGCAGTTTCAAAGGGCTGGTCTGACTTTTGTCATGTTCTAAATCAATGGACCAAAGTGATCTTGCTTCGCTTCAATTAGTGGTTAAAAGTGTGGTGCCTTGATTACTGTGCTCCTGCAGCACTTAGGGTGACACGATTTTTATTGGACAATCTTTTGAGCGATCAAGATTTATAAGGCTTTGTTTGTATATCGGTGTCTTTACACTGAGGACACCTTTGGTTGCAAGATTTCTCGGATTTATCTCTGTGACTGGTCAAGCTTATATAATTTATACAACTTTCTAAACAAAAACACGTTTATAATGCAAATCAACTTTTCAATTTTACTTACTGCTCAGGTATGAATGAGTCTTCTGGTTTTCATAACATAACTTTAGCATGTGCATGATAAATATAATGGTTACATCGATAAAGTTATACTTTGGAAACTGACACCTTTAACTTAAAACATTACTACAGTTATAAAATAAATAAAATTATAAAGTATGTACTTACACATTAAATTATCCTATCTAAACTGTTAGAATTTTATTTAGGTATTCATAAAGTTGAATAGCAAAATACAGTACTCATATAAAATAAGTAGTAAACATAAATAACAAGTAAAAATCATTTTTTAAACCAGTAAAACACTAGTAAAATATTAAATATTTGGTCCGGACTCAATTATAATTATTTAATTAATATATTAACAATAACAAAACCAATTTATTACTCTATTATGCAATTTTTCTAACCTGACAGAAAAAGAATTTATGCCCCACTGTATGTGCTAAATCCAAAGGATCTGGAGAATAAAGTTTGAGCAATTCAATCACAGCCGGCTGCATATCAGCTGGACGAAATTCGAGAACATCCAATATAAGGTCAAGCACGCGGTTTGGGTCCAAGTCAAAGTAGCCAATAAGGGATTGGACTAAGTCTAACATCTGACGTGGAGATTCAATAAATTGAGCTAACTCGGTAATAATTTTAGCATAACCTTCGTTTTCCTCCCGTAGTAAATTAAATTTCTGTTGTTTATAACTAAATTTAAAAATAACATTTCCATCATGAAGTCAAAAATTTAAAATTCATTTTCCAGACTAGTGACACATCTAATAGGAACTATTTTTGACAAAAACAAGGTGAAATCTATTTTAGTAACATAGCAACCTTTTAAAAATAACATTCCAAATAATTTTTATGTAATGAAAAATGTTAAATTTATTGACTACATGAGTCATACACCATTTATTGCCTTATTTAATAATTATTTTTGTTATATAAATAAGATAATAAACTTACAAAAGTCGTGTCTTAGTTTTGACATAACGTGTTTGAAACTGTTGTTTTGACGATATAATTCCAAGATTCTCTAAAGTTTCGTCAGAAAGGCGTTCTTTTAATTGAGACTCTGATAAAAAACCCTTAAAATAGAACACCCATATATGTAGATACTTACAAGTGGTATTTAACAATAAGTATGTAACTTACCTGACAAAAGGATACAATACGAAGTAAACGGTCTTTTTTATGTTCATCGCTTAATTGGGAGGACAGTGTATCTAAACAAAAATCAACAAAGTGTAAGACTGCAGCAGAAAATTTTATCAACAACAAATTACGATCTTATCAAGAAGCAGTTTTTATTTTAAGAAAAAGCGAACCAAAAAGTAGAAATTGATATTACTAACCAATTTTAAAATTAACAATATGTTAAAAATAAGAATTACACAAACACAGATTTTAAATCAAAAATATACTTTTTTCTTTTATGAATATAGCTTCTATAATTTGAACATCAAGGCCTGATTTTACATTAGTTATGATTTTAAAAGAATCTAATGAGTACATAATAATTGCAAAAAGACATGGTTAACATTGGAGAGTTTTTGGGTTTATATTCTTTGTTCTTTTTTTAATTCTTGGGTATCGTTTAGCTTACAGTGTCAACCTAACAAGAAAAGGACAAACAATCTTTGATTTCAAACTGTGGAATTCTACATTTAAGAAAATCAATCACGAAGGAAAAAGCTAAAGGAAAACAGTTTTCTTTTTAAAAATAAGAGATAGTTTGCCAGAAAACGTAACATAATTTCTAGGATCAGGATTGTTGAATATAATATTTGGGATTATTCTTTTATCTAAAAATTGGTGAACCGAATTTAAGAAAAAAAATTCACTATGAAAATAAGCATTATACTATTTTCCAGTTTAGAGTGCAAAATCTAGTAAAGTAACTGTATTATTGGAACCCTATATTTTATAACCAAAATCAATCAAATAGTGAAATTACCCAGCATCCAAAGCATATCAGCCAATTTGCCTTCTAACTTTGGATCATCAGTAGTCTAAAAAAAATCATATATGAATAATACACAAAACATTCAAAGCAAACAATAAACACTAACCGGGAAATTGTATTATGGATTCATAGTACATGTGTGTTGTCTGATGACCTTAGCACCCATGCATTGCTTACAAAGCTATTGTTCTCACACAACCATAAAAATGTTAGATAACCCTAGTCACCCATGGCCAGAAATGATGCAAATGGATTTGTACGAGGGGGAGTCAATAAGTAAGCGGACTCGATATGATATAAGTATGCCATAGAGAATATCAATGTATTTT
>JAUYWI010055089.1:0-29641 GCA_034780595.1 Parotoplana pacifica
TAACTTTCATTCATACATATTTACGTGTATTTTGTAATTAGGTTTGTTTTAATTATGTTTATTTACTTGTAATGTTTGAATTTTGAAAAAAATGTACTTTTGTTACCATAATCCCATTGAAAATGTTTAATTTTGGTTAAACGAAACCGGTTTGGTTGCTATGCTATGGAATTTTGTTTTTTAGTTCTTCTGAAATTTATTATTAGCAGTTCAGACGTGTTAAATTCGAGATCACTTTTCTGACAATGTTAGTGCCATTTCCCCACATAGTAAATTAAAACAAAACTTTCGACTGACCGACATGACACTGAGAATGAGGTCGAAGTTGTTGATGAGGAAGACGAGACGATCCTTCTTGTGGGGCAGCTCTTTGGACAGTCGTATTAGCAGCGCCTCGCATTCCTTCTGCAGGAGTCCCAGTGCCCGAGTCACACGTTGCGTCAGGGCACTCGGGGGGCGGGCAGAGTCTAGCACGGAGAGAGAGAGAGCGAAACTGAATAGATTGGCAAACTAATACACAAAAAATCACATTTGGACAGCTGGTCACAGTACTAACAACATGCATGCCTTTTAATAAAAAACAGGCTTTCCCATATTTTTTCCGATTATCTGCTCACTTGTTATGCTACTACAGCAATTTTGCCTTTCTTTTATGCTTTGATATGAAATATACGATCATTTTATATTGCTCAGACTAGGATTATGCCTTGCTGATGAGGCCTAACAAGGCCGAAACAGCTGTCCTGGGTTATCATTGGCGAATAATATAAATAAGTAGTATATTTGTATCAAAGTAACCTGTTTTTAATTACTTTTATCACATTTTTTATCCCCTAATTTTTAAAAGAACAAAGAAGGAAATACTACAAACGACAAAAATATAAGACTCACTCCTACCAAGGTGTACTTATCAATGCAAAGTATGACATCATATGTACCTCTTCCCGGCTGTCCAACACCCTCGGGTTCGCTCTTGTTGGCCTCCCCTAGACTGCAGATGGTGTGCATGGCGGCTGCGAACTCAGAGTACCGCCTAGCGATGATGTGCGGCCTGAGGTCGGGAGGCGCCTGGTGCGAGGGGTCACAGTTGGCCAGCGATGACACGTTCATCTGCAGAATGGACTCCCATCGGGGCCACATCACCTCTGTCATCATGGTCCAGTAGCTGAAATAAAGGTAGGAACTTAAATGATCTCTATTAGATACTTATATTATAAACAAAATATGAAAACTACATCGACGCTGTACACCAAATCGTCTGTCACAAGATAATATGTCAGTCCAGTCGTTCTGGGGTGCAACCTCAAAGGAATTGCTTCACATAATTGTTCAACGGTTTTGATATCTCACAGCTGTTCTATATGAAATAAGTCCTAAAAGCTCTTCCTTGGGGAAAGTTCTAAATCATCCACATTTGGTTGTTGCTATGTTAATTTCTCATCTCATCTACTGGTTCATCCAATTGGCCTATCTATAATTTAAGGAAATGGCTTCTGATTGATGTTGTTTTTAAATGGCGTGGTCCTACGTTCACGGAACATAGGGATTCATAAATAAACAATATATTTTTATGAAAACCCAGTTCCCATGATTGTAGGAGCAAGCCATTTTTTAAATGCTCATAACACCATCAGAAGTGAATGTGGTATAGACCAAGTTAGAAGAATGAGTAAAATACAATTTTTAAGAAATAAGAAATTAACACTGTGACCACCATTTTTGGATGATTTTAATCACTTTCCTCAAGGAAGACTTTTACGACATTTTTAGTAAGTGAATATCAAAACCGTTGAAAAATCCCCGTGAAGCAAGTAGATTGAGGTTGGATCCTATTTGACGTAGAATGACTGGTCTAAATCCATGCACATCCAAGTCATCCATTTCTATGTCCTTACATCGAACTCACTTATCCTCATCCATTTCCATGATCTCACCTGTCCAAGGCTCCCACTCCTCTGGAAATCATGACGGCCCTGTAACGCTCGACGATTCTCATACAGAGCATCAGTGCAATGGCATCATAACAGGAAGCGATGTAGGTCTCTGTCTGCTTCTGCAATGTGTGTAGTGTCTTGCCCATGATGGTGTAGAAGAGGTCTTGAGCTGAGGACTGCTGTAGCATGAAGAAGTCGCCAAGAAAGAGGAACTCACGACAACAGTTGTCCAGCAGAGCGTAGTGCAAAGAGCGGAACAGACTTTCGAAGGTATACTGAAGAGAGATCATAAGTAGGAGATAGAAAAGGTCCACTGTGTATCCACCAATGTCACCAATACTTCTTATCATTAAATATCAGAATGGGAATCAAACCCCTGACCTTCCAATGGAGTATGTAGAAATCATTTTAATGTAAGAAAATAATAAAAAAATATCTACATATAAATTGAATAATTATAAATTAATAGAATTTTAAACCTTTAATAACAGACGTTAAATTTAAGCATGCAGTATAAGCCCAAATACAGAATTTGCAGCTGGTTAATTTATCAATTTGTATGTTATCAGAAATGTGTAAATAAAAAACGTCACTTTTAAGCTGAATAAATAACTTTTTGGATTCATGCCATGATACAAAAAAATCAAACTGCAAAGAAGAATATAATATTACAAAAAATGAAGATGGTATTATAGAAATACAAGTTCTAACTTTATGGGTCTATAATCCATTATTTCCATTGTTTGGGAATCTACGAGGAGTAGAATATATCACTGGCTACAGAATATGCTAAGCATGGGGGCGGTGGTATATAAACCATCACCCTAGTACTATGTAGATTTTCAGATTGCTCCCAACAACAGGTTTGCATCAGCTAATCAAGTTCTCTTGTACATCATCTGATGTACCTTTCTGGTCTGTCTTTCCTAAAGTCAGGTGTGACAGGTCCCTAAAAAATGAAATTTGGCTAAAATTGACAAAATAACATTTTTTATAAAATAATCGACCAGGAATTTAAAATACCGCGAAAACTAACGATATTATCACCACTACTGTACAGAATCAGTCTGCAACAAACAAGTTACTACTTTGTTCAAAATAAATCAGTGATTTTGGTCCGAGAAGAAAGAAATTATTTGATGAAAAGCTCTGTACATACAAGTAATCATTTGTGCAAGCCTGAGTCAGCAATTACTTAGCTACAATCAGCAAAAGATGAGAAAGTGTCAATAAGTAGAAATAGAAATATACATAAGTATAATATTACATAACTTGGTGAGATTGCAGTATGATATCAATTAATTAAGTGTTATGAAAATTAAATCATAGTTCTAACAACAAGATTATTAGGATATTGTTAAAACTTCAGAAGCTAAATCATAGCAGCAGCTGTCTGCTCGTGTTCTAATGAAAAGTGACGTCCGTGACAAACAAAATTATGGTCAATGATAATTATACTTCCATAATAGTTGGTAGTACATTATAAACTACGGAAAACATCTAATTTTATAGCTACATATCACGAATGCCTGATTTCATTAGAACTAAGAATAGATAATGCTCTTGTTGTTGTGTTCTCAAGACCTACCATCTTAATTACTATTGTTCCTCCAAACAGCTACAAAAATAGAAGCACAGTGTTACCTGCATAAAAAACAACGCCTCTTATTTAACAGAATTGCTTTATATCTATAGGATAATTCCATAACAAATCGAATTAGAACTGTTTTCAGAGTAATATTTCATCCCTATTAAACCAATTGATTAAATCAGAAGAAATACCAGCAACCAAACTAAAATTTAGGCGTTGCTAACATCCGACCTCCAAAACTTAGAATAAAAAAATGCAGCATCTTTGATTTTGAGTTGAATGAAGTTAAATGATCCAAGAATTTGTTTTTTTGAATGAGAATCAAAAGCTTAAATTCGTTAATTCCGTGTTTCCAAGAGAGTTCCAATTTTCAGTGTCTATTGTATGTATTTGTTATAGTTTGTACCATACTTGGAAGCAGGTCAACATTTTCATAATTTTATAAATAACTTTGTGTAGTAAACACAGTACTTAATTAAACACTCTTACCAACTCCCTAAGCATTACCAGAGACCTATTTCGTATTTTCTGTTATATGAATGACTTCCAATTGACCACTATAATAATCTAATTTGACCTACATACTTTCAATACAACAATTTCACCATAAATGACCAACCACCACCTTAACCAAATACTAGCCTACTCCGAGTTGACTTGCCACCACTTGACCCACTATGAGTTGACCTACATCCAGTACCTTATTATCTGCCTTGGTGGCAGCATGTGGCAGTATGACGGGTGCCTCCAGATCGGTGGTGAGCACATCAGCTCTGCTACCGAGAGAGAACACAGTGGACTTGTTTTTGAGAGAGGAGGCCTTCGATTGGAACAGACTAGACCTTCGGGACTCCTCCACGCCCATCAAGTCGTCCTTGTCGGCAACACTCTCAAACTAAAACAAATCAGTGCAGGGCAAACTAAACATTTCCCTTTCAGCTAACTGTTTGTTAGACTCTTAAAAAGGAAATGAACCTTAAAAGAGTTCATATTATTAATGAAACATTCACCAACCTGTAATTTCATTAACTTGCTGCTGTAGGTCTTAAAGTAGGAATAATAGACTTTGCTCGTAGTCTCAATGTACTCATCACGGATCTCCTTGGCAATATTACGCTCATGGGCTAGCAGAAATTCATTGTAGAATCTGAAATATAGAGCCACAGATATTGGTGATCATACACCAATAGATATTGATGATCATACAGCCATAGAATAATTGATTATCATGAAACCATAAATATCTATGGCCTACTAAGGAGAAAACCGGGTGTACAAACGCATGTCCTATCAATATAAAAATTTAAAACAAACCACAGAGTAATAATTATACACAGATCCAACTCTTTATAAATTTTATCGAATTTCGTAAATTTTGAAATTCAAGTTTACATTCTGGAGATGATAGGGACGATATCTATGAGTACCAACCTTTCAGCATTGCGGATATAGGAGAAAATGCAGTTTTATAACTATTTTACACATAGAAATCGGACCGCATAGTTAGCTCGCGTTTTATAGACTTTATACACTATAAACTTTATACACTAACCCGAGTCCGATCTCTATGATTTTACACCTCAACATTTTTACAAGATATTTCAGATTTATATCTACTCTATTAATTTACACACAATTTGATTCAGTTGGACCTCTGTATAATTATTACTCTATGCCATAGACCTCATCCGTGAATTGTTCTATCCACCCGCCGTGAATTGCAAATTCAAGTGAGATTTTGGTTGGAACTTTGTCATTTAGCCTACCTGAACTTCAGCATGAGATTCTGGGGCACCTGGTAGTTGGTCATGGGTTTGCGAAACGAGTAGATCTTTTGTAGAAGAAACTCCCGGATTTTAGTCACAGCCTGAAATAGAAGATGGTCGTAAAATAGGCAGGCATAGAATGTCTACATTATTCTCATAATATACAAAGATATACTCCAAAACATAAAGCTTGCTTCGGTTTTTCTGGCTCGATTGGATTGACACTGTGACTACAGGTCATAGAGATCACACGGGCTACCAAACAAAGTACATATTATAAAAGTATAACAACATTTAAGTGTATGTGTGACCTCCATAAGCTGCAGTCACAGCCTCCAATCGCGTGGAAAAAAGTAACAAGTTGTGGGTATATCTTTGTGTGCCACTTTGTAGATTGTTCTCATATTACAGAGTGCCTAGAATGATATATTGAACGACATAGATTGTGCAATAAAAGCTCCTAGGATAAAGTCAATAACCTTAGGGTAAGCTGACCTTAATTTTCAGCTTGTCTAGGATATCGCTAACATCCTGGCATGATCTGGCCTCCTGGAACGACTGCTCACGAACAAATTTGATCTTGTGGTCCAGTTCATGCAGCTCCTCTAGGAATTGGCGCTCTGTTACTGGCGTCTCCAGAATGTGACTGAAACAGAATTGAGTAGATTTATTGTTTAGGGAAAATAACAATTAGATGTTTACTATCCTCTCTATTTTCATAAAAACAAAAGTTTGGACATGTTTTTTTATTGTTTCTCGTAGTTATTCCATAGAGCCATCGCTGAAATTCGTATATTACTACCAAAATATTACATATAAATCTTACAGTTTTTATCTATAATTTTCTATTTTAATGTACAGGTACATAATCATGTACATAATTAATTAACGAAAGGGAGTTCATGGCGGTCAATTCTATCCATATTTGCAATAGCATTTTATAACTTCAATATGCATCAATATAGAATTCATTCCTAAACTAATTCATAATCAGTGAGTGCTATTCCCAGTTCATAATTAATGCTCAATTTCATTATCAGCTGACATAGCACCGATTACCAGAATCATGATGGTCCAACTTTCTCACTTTATCAACTGTTCAGGCACAACCATTTCTGCAACAAATTGACTCAGTTCTCCGCGCACACCCTGAAAGAAAAATGAGAGAGTTATATATTGGTAAGATGAGGGTCCTGAAGGGTTAATATCTGACCTGCCGGGTTAATAACTGACCTGTCTATTCTGAAGACGAACGTGCATCTGCATGGACTTCTGTTGAAGGTCCTGAATATCTGAGCTAATCGTTCCCAAGTCCTTATGAAAATTACGCAGAATACTTTCCATTCTCTGCACAAATTTTTAAAAATACAAAACAACGATGAGCAAATAGAATCTATGTAGATATCTCAGATTAAAATTTTTTATGGGAATAATATAGTCTACTGTACTTAGTACATAAATGACTTTTCATAATATCTATGCATACCAATAGGAACAAACAGCCTCATCCAAAGACATGGATTAACAACACACAAAATCCATAGTTGTCACGGAAGTACAATATTTGAACAAACAAACACAAATTTGCATGATCTAGTTAGTGTGTAGCTGAATCTCAATAAAATATTGTTGATTGGCAGAACTCACTGCTAGAATCTCATCGCATCCATGAATCTGAGTGTAGAGTTTGGCCACATTGCTACTCTGGTTAACATCTGAAACAAAATAACAAACCACAATATATAACATCTTTCCCATAATAGGTGGGGTGTATGCTCCTCTATATAATAAGTGGGTTGTATACTCCCTATATAATAGGTCGAGTATACTCCCTATATAATAGGTCGAGTATTCTTCCCTATATAATAGTTCGAGTATAGTTCCCTATATAATAGGTCGATTATACTTCCCTATATAGTAAGTGGTGGATACTTTACAAACAACAATTGACATATACTAAAATGAGTATCATCTAACACACTTACAGTCATTAACAGATAATTGTTCAAGGTCATTCAATTCTTCCTCCACTTGTTTCGAATACTGCCTCAAATCAACTCCCTGAAGTAGCAAATACAACAATCAATTTATTCCAATATTAAATAAAACAAACAAACAGTTTATTCTAAACACATTGTTTTATTGTATGTAAAATGCTTACACAAACATGATGATCAGAATTATGAACAGAACTCACAGATTGAAGAGCCTCCTTGACAAACTCATCTTCTAAATTTTCTTGAATATGGCCTACAATATTTTAATTATGTGGATTAAATAAATTACGTGTTTTTTAGGTGTAGATTAGGGTCAAAAAATTAATTATGCAATAAATGTATTCATATCATGTGTTGTATGTAACTCAAATCATGAATAAAAGAAGGAATTTAAACCAGATATCTAGTTTTATGTTTAATATGTTAATATGAAATAGAAACAAGCATTATTCAAAACATGACTCAATTTTTAAATTAGTTATTAGATTTCAGTTTTGTTTTAATTAAATGCGCTCAAATTATTTGTGTTTGAGAAAAATATTCAAGTAAGTAACTACTATTCAGAAATACTTAAGTTGAAAAGATGTGACAAAATGGCAGATATTTATTTTTCATGATGTTAGATTAATCAAGTATATACTGTGAGATTGCCTGACTAACACCATAGAGGAAAAACACGAGATTTGAATCTATTGCTTAAATATCGCCCTTCTCACATAATATGTAAAATGATGGCCAATTTTTAAGTTTCATACAAAAATAAAACTTCTGATGAAAACAAAAACAAAAAACTGCATTTTCTCCTATCTCCATAATGTCATTGTATCAATTTTTTCTATGAATCTACAATACTTTACACTAAATAGACCCACAATAGGCATATAATTTTTATAAATGATTTCTACACACGAAATAAGCTGAAACAAAATTCTATATTTTTATTCTGCGACCAACAAATTTACTTACTTCGCACTTCATCTAAGAGAAAATCTTCAGAAGATATATCCAAATCATCCAGACCTGTCAAAGACATTTTCTTAATACTTTGACCTGAATGTGACAGCAACCAGTTTTCTATGCCTGATCTGAAATCATTGTCAGAATTTATAATCTAATCACAATCAAATAAAGAAACTGAATTAAAATGTTCAGAAATAAAAAGTATAACGTTTGAAAATATTAACAGCAACAAAAGTTATTATGCTTGAATTGGGATGGATTTGTGGGACATCAAGTTTGGAAGGTCATATCTCAAAAACTAATCGTCTATTTAAATAGCTTTCGTCAAAAAGGGAGATTGGCCTGTACTACAACTTTGGTGAAAATGAGGATATCACTTACTTGCATCATGGAAAATTTTTGACAAATATAGATCATTTCAGATCTTGGGCATTTTTTGAAAACACAATTTTAACTTTGAGGCTATATAGCTCTGAAACGATTTTAACATTTAATACCTGATTGGAAAGGACAATTTCGGTAACTACAATATAATGTCAAAAGCATGCTATGGTTTTAAATTTTTCATGGTGTTATGTTTCAAATTCCAACATCCCATTTTTTAATTTTTCAATAGTTTGACACTACTTGTAGCCAAATTGAAATCTCGATTTTGCTAAAATTACATAGTTTGCTAGGTAGTAATTAGGGATGATACTTCTATATATTTCATCAACCTTGTACTTTTCCCCTATCCCAGACGTCCCTCCAGTATCCATGTGCCATTGACCACCTTAATCGTGCTACGGTATTGTTTCTGCTGAGAAAAGGACAGACAGCTCGCCTACGTTTTCTTATGCCAGCTTCCTTGAGGCGTCTATAAATTGTGTGAATTGAAAGTCTTTGCCTCCAATAGTATATTAATTGTCGAGCACTTTTGATAAATGATTAATTGTTACTAATCTTGAGAGAAGTCGATTGGCTCTTACTGTTGTCTTTTTGGGCCTTCCAGTCGTCTTTTCAAAATTGAACTTTCCTCTGTTTCTATCACTGACCATTTATTTCTCAACAAACCTATTGCCAAAACTCTTTTAAAGTACTTTTCTTAATTTCGATTCATTCTGACAATAATTATGAAAAGTGGTTACTAACTGAATGATTATGAAGAATTATATTTTTAAATCTTAAGTTTGACCTAATCGGCTGTCTATTCATTAGCACTGTGCACTGGCTACCTATTGCATTATATTTGAATTGTGTACGCCTGATCTGATTGGATGTTCAAAATATTGTTATGTTCACAGCGGCTTGCATGCTGCCCAAAGCAGAGCTAAGCCCATTAGTGGAATAAATTGATTGATTGGAATATATGCTGTCTACATTTGATGGTCATATTTCCATTCAAAATAAAAAGTTACACCTGTCTACCAATTAATGCATAATTGACGATATCCATATAAATAAATGCTGTCTACATTTAATGGTGATATTTCCATTCATTTTGAGAAACAGTGTACATATTTGATTTTTTTTAATATCCAGGGTAAATAGTAAATGATCAACTTTTCAAGAAGGAAAGGTTCAGAAGCACTGATATAGTCGATGGATTTTATAATCTACAGAATTTCATCTACCCATATTTTGTAAATTATTAAGTTAAACTTGTTGTGTATCTACTGCCACTACTTTAAAACAAAACAGACCCCTCCCTTTTTAGTTCTTTGCATCTAGCCAGAACAGAGATATAAATAAACATTAAAAGGAGGGTCTGTTTTGTTTTAAAGTAATAGCAGTAGATTACATTTCTTTGAGCCAGAGAGATATCAGGTATGTTTGTTTTTTATTTGGCACATCATCATATGATTTTCATAGGATAGTGGAAATAAACTGCTCCTCTATTTAAGTATTATTACATAAAAGATGGAGATATTTGATCTTAGATATATTTAGAATAGTAAATACCTATGTAGGAGTATTGGGTATTTCTAAATATTTATGTAAATGGATTTTTAAATCAAAAGAGAAAACAATTTATTGTGATGTATTGATTAGAACTAGCTTATGCTTATACATGCCTACATTTTTCAGATATGAATAAAAAATATGGGAACTACTTAAAACAGAGTTATACAAAAATAAAAAATATTGGAGAGTACAGAGTCAAATCAAAGAGCTATTTTTTTTTAAAGTACAGAGTACAAATAAGTAACTGATCAAATGTTTACTTTGGATTTGATTAGTTTGCCAAAAGTCAACTATAAATAAGTTTTGAAAAATTATATGATAGACCTACCCACCAAAGTTGAAGTCAATTAGATAAACTTTAATTTTTAGACCTAATGATGTAACTGGACCTTAGCATTCCACATTGAATTTTTGTGTAAAAAATAGGGATGAATCTTTCCAAAGCACCTATGTACCAAATTTCAATCTAATCCATCCACAGGAAGTATGAAATCTTGGGAGTAGGTGTATTATTTATTAGTTAATTTAAAGTATTAAAAAATATTAGCATAATCCAATGCTAAGTTTTGTTTTAAATTACTATATTAAGTGTATACAAAAGATAAGTTTTGTTTAAATTGATCATTTTTAAGCTTAAACTAAATGCTATTTTGCTTAACCCTTTCTTTGTTGAACCACAAGCCTGACTCATAGTCAGTAAATATTGTTTTCTTGTGTCATATGAGCTTTAGCATTTACTGTCCTGTGCTGAAGCAAAAGCTGTACTCATAGTTATAAAAAATCTTTTTACTATAAAACACATGTCACTTAAACTGTGTAACTATTTACAGGTGGCCAACATAGGCATATAAACTTTTTTGTTTAGGTTTAAATTTTTGTTTTACTAAAAAACATTTCAAGGTTGTAGAAAGTAATCAAAACTATTTTTAAAATAATGTTTTAACCTACTGACCAGTTCAAAAGGTTAGTTTCATAGACTAAATCATTGATAAGTTTAATAATCAGTTTTTAGGTTAATAAAGTAAGTAAGTATATTATAGCATAAACAACAAACAACGAAAATACCACCGAAATGATCTAAATACTTAATAGAACTCTGAATTCATTTTTATTTTGAAAATATTTGATAGTCTTCACTGTTGCACAACTAAAATTAAAACACTTATTACCAATGGAAATTTACATTTTATTTTATTTATAATTTTATAATATAAGAATCTTCAAACTTTTTGACTAATCTATGATATTACAAAAGCTTTCATATTTTTCTTGATTTAGTTTGTGTTGACAATTTTGAAACAGCTTATTTAAATTTGCTTAACAAACAACAATTTATATATTTTAAATGTGGAATATGTGTGAATATCACACACAATTTACAAATAAATATTTTCTTTTATACAATTTTGATTTGTTTTCTAAAATAAAAACAATTATTAGTAGTTAATTACTATGGAATTACTAAATCTTAACATTTGAATAATGAGCAACAGGTGTTCAAAATGTTGATGCTAGTAGATCTCCAAGTGTATATCTTCTTTTACTTAGAAATTTTTCAGCACACAAAAAAGCTGAATTACAAGTTGCACTTGTATATCAGTATTAGAACAGAAATTATAAAATTGAATGGTTAGCAAAGAAAGGGTTAAAATGATTATTTTTAAAACTAAACAATATTATTTTTAAAGAAGTACTAAATGAAATTTCTAATGATGTATTCTTGAACTTTTTAAAATTAAATGATAGAAATGTGTATAAAAATTAAAGAAATTTTTGAAAACAATGGCAAGGACTTCTGTCACATCCTGTATTTATCAATATACAAAAGCTCATTCCAATACCTACATATACATATAGCAATTGTAACTACATCTTTTAAAATTTACTATGTATTCACCATGTACTCTGCATTTATGTATTGACCTTGTTAAACAAAGTTATCAATTGTGCTAGAGATAATGAGACTCCTATTGTAAATTTGAAAAGTAAAGCAATGTCAGGTATTAGATAAATACATATGTATATTTTATATAATGGTCACTGCTATTTGTCAAATATTCATCAAATAGACTCAAATTCCTGTCATATGTAAAAATTCACATCATATATTAAATATACATACTATAGGCTTATATTTCAATCAGTACATATATTTATAACCAGTAAAGTTGCTTACGAAATTATTAAATTAAATTGGTAATAATAAAAATAGTTTATAAATTAAATTTATAATAAATATTTCAAACAATTTTTTGATTTTGTTAGGAAATTAAAGAACTGATTTTTTTATATTAAGTATAAAATCTATTCTTTAAAAGCATCCTCCTAATGTCATTGCCAATTTTAGTACAATAATTTCTAGGTATATTTCAATTTATATTACTATATATGTATGTTTATAATAAAAAAAATAATAATTAGATATCTTTGAATAAATTGACCTAAAAATCAGACTTACTTATTAGAAATAAAATTAATTTTATATTAATTTAATATTCAGGCCACCTCAGACAACTGTACTCTAGAAATGAAGACATACAAAATCAATATCTGGGGACTATGCAAAACATGATGGAAAGGATCTGGAGAGTTCATTAACAATGGTTACTGAATTATCTACTCAGGAAGCAATAAACACCAACAAGGAGTAGCCATAATCCTCAATCAACATCACTCAGGAATAACTATCAAAATAATACAGAAAACTGAATAGATGATATTAACAGCATTAGAAGAAGAACCCAACCAACATACCAATATACAAGTATACATGCCAATATCAGACCACAATGACAAAATTGAAGAACTTATTCAAGAAACAAACGGAAATGATAATCTTGTACTTATGAGAGATTGGAATGCAATTGTGGGAAAAGGAAATGACAATAAAGAAGTAGGAAACTTTGGATTAGGAACAAGTAACACAAGAGGACAACAATTTATAGATTTATGTAGACTACACTAGTCATTACAAATACACTATTTAAACAGCAAAAAAGGAAATGGTACACATGGAAAAGCCAAGGATATAGATGCCAATGCAGTAAGACAATGATATAGAAATAGCATCAAAAAATCATGCAGCTATCCAAGAGCAGACTGTGACAGTGATCATAACCTTGTCATGATAAAAACAAATCTGAAATTCAAGAAAATTTAAAAAAAGAAACAACTAAAGAAAAAATGGGACTTGGAAAATTTTTAAAAATGATTGCATTAAAACTAACTATAGAAATCAAGTTGAACAGTTAAAAATATCAATTAAGAAAATATGAACATTAAATGGAACCAATTGAAAGCAATCAATAAGAATATGTACCAAAAACCAATAAGTATAGGATACTTATATCAGAAAAACTGCACCAAAGAAACTCTGAATGAACAATAAGATGACTGAGAAAATACAAGAAAGGTGTAAATGGAAATCAGTCAACAATGAAAATAAATGTTTGCCAATGTTAGAAAATTCATTTTATAAAAGTATATTATTTTTTATTAAAATAAGAAATACTGTATATACTCGCATATAAGCTGACTCATGTATAAGCCGACCTCCCTACTTTTGCTTTCTAATGTTAGAAAATTTGTAAACTCATGTATAAGCTGACCCCCCTACTTCATAAATGAAAGATAGGTAAAAATAAATATAAAGTTATCCTGAAACATTTATTTTAAAAAGTATAAAAAATATTTTACATACAAAAAGTTGGATAACCTATGTACCTACTACCTAAATGTCATTGTAGATATCTTCTATATCCTCTTCTGCATTTGCATCAATGTTCTCTTCAGCATTCTCGTCAATATCTTCTTCAGCATTCTCGTCATTGTACTTGTCCATGTAGATGAGATCATCCTGAGTGCCATCCATATTGTTGCTGATAACACATTTCAGAAATGAATGGGAAATCATATCTTCAGGTATGCTATTCCATGCCTGGCTCACCCAGTTAGCAACCAAAGATATATCAGCATGTTTCAGATTGCCAGTTGCAGTTGTCTGTACATCTCCATGTGTCATCCACTCATTCCATAGTGCTCTCACTCTGTCCTTAAATGGCTTATTGAGACCCACATCGAGGAGCTGAAGTATGGAAGTCAAACCTCCGGGAATAACATTCAAATCAATTCGACTTTCTCTTGCAAGCTCCTTCACTGATTCTGTAAGATGCACCCAAAAAGAATCCCATACCAGCATTGATTGTGGACGTAATAGAACACCTGGTCTTGTATTCCACACATTTTTCATCCATTGAGCAACTCCATCTTCATCTATCCAGTCTTTAATTTGAGCTCGAACTATCACATCATTGGGAAACTGTGCATTCTTAGGCAGTGTTTTTCATTTGAATATGATAACTGGTTTCACTTTGGTGCCATCTGCAAAACAGGTGAGCACAACAGTAAAGTGAGTGTTCTCATGCCCTGTTGTTTGTACAAATACAGTTTTTTCACCACAGGTAGCAACTGTTCAGTTACTTGGGAGATCAAATGTCATAGGTGTCTCATCTATGTTCCCTATCTGTGATAATTGATTGGAATACCTGCCATTAAATAGCCAAACTACATAATATATTATATACATTTAATTATGCTCACATATAAGCTGACCCCCCACTTTTCCATCCAGAATTTTACCAAAAAACCTTGGCTTATACACGAGTATGTATGGTAGTTTAATATTTACATATTTCACTTAGACAATACATTATGGACTATATTTTTGTAGACACTTGATTAAAGAATTAATATTTGGACAATGCATGTATGTATACCATAAATTTTATGAAATAGATAGATTCCAAAATTTTAAATTGTCCTGGTTGGCAACATATAAATCTTTCTGGTGTTCAATAAGTACACCTTTCTGAGAGTATTCACATAACAAAATGGGATTTCTTATACTTTCATTTGTTTTAAAACCAAACTGCTCCCATCCAATTTTGCTCTGAATTTTATTCCGAATTTGTTCATCAAGCTTATTAAGCAAAAAAGTAATAACAGTATAAAAAATGAATAAAAGTCAGCAAAATATTGTTTATAAATGAATTCCACAATTTTTTTCTGGATCAATAATTTTTAATGAAATTTTCTCCATTGTTTAGACAAATGGCAAGGCACAATATTAGAAAATATTTGTGGAATTCATTTGGAAACAATATTTTGCTGACTTTTATTCACCTTTTTTATACTGTTATGGTTACTTTTGAAAGGGGTTGTATATTGATGGTACTGGTATTCTACTAATAAGAAATTGTGTGCAGCTGAAGAATATGTACTGTTTTGTCAAAGCTTTAAACAAAACATCACTGCACAATCAAATGGACATATTCATCTGGTTTTAGGATAATTAGTGCAAACAGATTGTTACAATATTATAGCTTTCATTATTGTTTTTGAGTTACATGATGGCAGTTGACTTGCTAAATGTTTTCTGTGAAGGCCATAGTTTTGTAGACCTTATTAGCTATCTTGATAGATGGTCCTGATGTGAATTAAATATCAAAATCACAGACAGCTGGTGCTGACATGCAAGTTAGTATGATATCCAGGATAATGAGGTCACAACAGAGGCTGTACTACTCAAAGCCAAGAAGAGAAGAAAATAAATTGAATTAGGAAATTTTGAAAAATAGTTAAGTCATACATACTATTATTTTTGCAATTTTTCATGCTATTGCACTATCAACAGTGAACTCACAGGATCTATATTTATTATTGTTTTATTATAATTATATTATTATTACTCAAAAAATACAATTATGTAGAAGAAATGATCTGGAATTATTCTTTTTTGGAGGAAGGGATCATGTGGCCACCCTGTAATTCAGAGGAAGTTGGCCCAAACTTTTGATCATGGATATTTGTAGGTTTGTTGAAAGTGAGTAGTTGTCCACAACTTAAATCAGTCCTGTTGTTGTATCACTTAAGTTGTGAGACTTCACCAAGGATTTCATGATCTTTGTTTTGGTACCAACCTTGGAAAAATGTCTCAATACCTGGTGCAATTAATAATTTTAATTTGAAGTAATTATTTCAAAATAATAAGTTAATAAAAACTATTGTTTTGGTTATATTTAAATTAGAATTTGTGAGCCTGATAAAAAATAGGTTTAGTGCAAAGAAAGTCCCAATATTCAATGTAAGAAAGATGGAATAACAAATTGAAGATGTTTCAGAAATGATGTTTATTCTTGTGAAATTTAATTAACAAAATTCAATAATTCAGTTTTAAAGGGAAGGTTAATTTTCAGTTACTTCAATTATAAATGTTTTACTAATAAGAATGTTTGGTATTTGAATCAAAAGTTCTTACAAAATTTACCCAATAATTCTGGCCAGTTAGTAGAGCTATTTAACTATAAATATTGGTTAATAAATTACATCAATTATTTTCTTTATTCATACCTTATTTTAGAGATGTCTGGTATAGAAGGTGCTGTTGCTACAGAAGATGGTGACACCTCACCTGTAAAGTCAGATACTGATGAAGTTAAATCACATAGTGATACTGTGAATAATGACAAAAATTTAGCTGATGTTACTAGTAATTTGGGGGACTCCATGTCTAGTTCAGTTGACCAGAAAAGTAGTTTAGTTAACTACTCTAGTTCAGATGATAATGCTAGGATAGATGATGACTCTAAATCTGATGATAAATTAGAATTAATTGACAACAAATCTGATACCAATAAATCTGATATTACTTTTGAACTAGTTTGCTTTAGCTCTAACAACAGTATTAAAGTAGATGGCCTTAAATCTGATGATAACATTGACTATAAATCTGATACTGATACTCCAAATTTGGATGATAGTAGTGTGTCAATTGCCCAAAGTTCAACCAACATGGCAAAATCTGATGATTCATTAAAGGAAAAATCTGAACCAAGCCAAGTTGGTGCATGTTCCAGTGTATCTGATATGGATGATGAAAATACAAAAGACTCTACAATGACTACAGATTCAAATATTTCAACATTGGATTCTTCAACAATTGTGTCTAGTAAATATGATTATTTCTAATGTTTCTCAGAATCAATTATTTCTCTAGATCTTTTTTTAGAAAAATATATGATATTTTTAATCCATAGGTGTCACATCACTTTAAAATAATCTTGTGGGCATGCAGGGGGTGGGGATTTTGCCAAAAAAACAATCTTTCCTTGAACCAATTGTTCTGAAATTTATTGAAAGAGTGACTTCATAAACAGTATGTTTTAAAAAATGGAGAAATTTGGAACAGTGACCAGAGTAGAAAAACTTTATTTTAGTTTAAAAAGTTGTAACAAAATTCTTGACTAAACCAAATTTTCAGTTCATTTATACTTCCTATCAAATGTTATTTTTTTCTTTTAGATTCTAGTTCAGATCATGACAATGCAATGTCTGATCATGATTCAGATGAAAATACAAATGAAGAAGAAGATGATGATGAAGATACAGATGATTCTGGAGATTTTTGTATGTGATAATGATTGAAAATATTTTAATGGTATAATTTCGATTTCTAGTGTTAACATCAATATGTTTTATTCCAAAAGGGAGAAGTAATTTTGATGATGGCTTTGAGCGGTCAATGCGGGGAAGTCAAAATAGTGAGAATAGAACTAATTTTGAGAAGATAAAGGTTAGTTTTATCTCCATTCTTTACTATTAGTATTGATATTAAATAAAAATTAAGTGCATTGCACAAGGTGTTTAGTTCATTTTTATAAAATACTATTAAATATTACCTTGTCATTTTTGACACTAAACAACATTTGTATATCTAATCTAATTTGAAAGGAAAATTGTTGCATTCTAACTATTAGTTTTACAACAATATTCCATGCAGAAAGAGGTTGATAGCACTCTCAAATTGGGTCGTTTCTCCTTGTCTCAACCTCCCCAGTGGCCACACCACCATCCACTCATGCTTCTCAATGCCAGAGAACGTGGTGGTTTTCCTTCGGAGATGTACACTATCCAGCAACAACGCGGATTTCCTCTTAAGGCCCGACTGCAGTCAAGTCCAATGATGGTTGAGCGATTGAAACTCTATGCTCGTTACACTGAGTGCCACTCTGGCTGTGTCAATGCTCTCAACTTTAATAATTCTGGCACTTTATTGGCCTCTGGCTCAGATGACCTCTACTGCTGCCTCACTGAATGGACCACAGGCAAAGAAGTGTGTCGGTTCAAGACAGGCCACACTATGAATGTATTTGAGGTAATTTTAATATAACAGATATCTGCGTGAAAGTGATATACACTAGAACGTCGCTAGAAAGGCATCCCTTATGCGATGCAGTATATTGAGAAAAATAAACAAGTACATACATGTATATGTACTAATTAGGTAGTCATGTTTAATAAAGCTATCCATTGTCATTTGTTTTGTTGAAACAGAACGTAACTCAGCACAAAGTAAATCTTTGGCTGTCCAAACCATAAGATGCAAACCATCTCTCTATATCGTACAGAAAATGAATCCCTGTACGTACTATGGTATAGGTACTACTGGCTGATTATAGTCATTTCTTCATCATTTTGCTCGAAGTGTTCCATCACAGAAGCTATGATTTCTTTTTCCCACTCATTACTCATAGGTTTTCGAGTAACCACATTATTATCAGCAGCCAAGAACTCATCGATTGAATCACACCATGTAGTCTCAGTATAGGAAAGGAGCAGATTGTTTAGAGTTGTAAAAAAATTAGTAGCTTTGTCAGATTGAGGTTCATTAGAGGATGCTGACAGTTAATTATCTTTTGAGAAATGGCAGCGCTTGAAACACTTTTCTAGAACCGTTTTAATCTACGATATGTATGGAACGCATTGCACCAACACAATTTAATAATTTGTTGAACATTTTTTTCTTCATCAATGCAATCAATTACTAAATTCAACAGTTGCTTCCGGTATGAAGCTTTGACAGCACGAATGATGCCACCATCAAGAGGTTGTAGGACAGAAGTTTGCATTGGCTAGAAAGAACACAACGCGAACATTGGAGGGATTTTCCATAACCGTGTGATGGAGCATTGTCAACTAATAGTAACACGTGTGATTGACGTTGCATTTCGGAGTTGAATTTGTCCAGCTATTCGCCTCGCCATAAAGTGTACTTGTCATCCAAACTTTCTTGTTTGACCTCCATGTCACCGGTAGCCATATTGCAACAGAGTACGATAGTGTGGCAATTCTTTGATACTTTGGTGCCTGGAAAAACATTGGAAATCGATTTTAAGATAAATATATGTAATAATGTAATAGTACATACTGTGCTTTAAAAATTGTTCTTCCGTGCAGCATCATTATGTCCAGCAGCGAGTGTTCTGTTTGGCCATGCTCTGTACTGCAGCCCCGATTTGTCCATATTGAATATGTTCCTAGGCTCGTACTGCGCCATAAGTTGACGTAACTCGAAAATTCATTCATAATTTACGGAAGCACGCTCTCCCAGCTGGCGTATTGAGTTCCGTTCTTTGAAGCCACCCAGTACTGGCCTTAAATGCAACTATTCAGCTCGTCAGCATACGACTTGGCCTTTGTCAGTAAATGGGGCCTGAAAGAGGAATATGATTGCTTCTAGCTTTTTAAACCATTCCCACATCATTTTATCCTGATCAGCATTGCTTGCAGTTGTTTTCACTCTTTTTCTCTCTGAATTGAAAGTTTTGTCTAAATTTAGTTGTAGAACGTCACTTCCGTTTGTGGATATTTTGAATTTGACGACTTACTGCATATTATTTTGCTAACTTTAATTGGGATGTTCCTGCATAGCGCTGCTTAATGATTTCAGCTTGATCTTAAATTGAGAGGGATTTTATAGATGACATTGTCCATAACTGCAACACTAAGAACATAAGTGTATAACCGAAGCTCTAATCATTTAATTTTACATATAACACACTAATAGCATCGAATATTGTTAGAACATCATTAATTGTATACATATATAATTAGAATGGAGAGAGAGAGAGAGAGTATCGATAGCGAAACCTGCCTTTATAGTGGTCAAGTGGGGCCTTTATAATGAACCATACTTACAATTGAAAAGATAGGGAAGTTTGGGACAACAGCAAGCCTGCCTCTATAGTGGATTTTCTTTTATAGCTGCATTCTATTGTAGTAACATTTATTTTTTATAATATCTATGTTTATTGGAAGGCTGAATGTATCCAGTACTTATACTTTTGTTTTCCACGGGAACATTCTAGACCCATCATTTATTGCCTCAAAAAGACTCAGTCGATTGAAGTGAAATTTATTCCAATAATGTCTAGATCCGAGGACGACTTTAGTGCTGATTTTTGCAAGCGAGGGAAATGAAGCATATTATGTTGGGTTTTCCTTATTAAACCAGACTGTTCATGTTTTCTTTACCAGGTGAAGTTTCTGCCGGAATCAGGTGACCTTCAAGTAGCCACCTGTTCCCGCGATGGCAATGTTCGTCTGTGCGTCCTAACTTCGGCTGGTGTTTGTCGTACCACCAAGACATTGGCTAAACACTCCGATGCCTGTCATAAGTTCGCTTTGCCCAAAGGCGAGCCTTCCGTTCTACTGTCTGCTGGAGAAGACTGTAAAGTGCGCCTGGTAGATGTCAGAGAGGAACGAAGCACTAAGTATGGCGAAGTTTCTATTTATTAATGATTTTAGTCAATAAATATTATTGTGCCATTTAGGGTACTTTTTTTCTTGCTTGCCAAACTTTTTTGGATGCAGATTTATTAAAAAATAAAAAACAGAACCCGAAAATCTGAAATTAGAAACTATTTATAGTGTTTACTGGGCGAAACAATTCATATTTTGCACAATTTACAGGGTATTTGGATATATGGGACTAGCACTGGCTACTACACGGCGCTTCTAATTAAAAAAGGTTCCAAAATATTTGATTTTCTTCCTATAGCTTCCTATTGAAGCCATATTCTGGTATAAATTACCATAACAGAGCATCAAATATGCTGTCTGTTTGCATCGAATTTATTTGACTAGCCGACAGATTTTAAATAAATGAATTATGACATGGGTGGGGAAATACTTTTAGATGTCCAATATCCTTAATTTTGCTTCTTAGGTATTCAAGAATTGTATACTAATGACCAAAAAGTGTATTAGTTCAAACCCTAAAATAAATGAAATCATATTTTTGGTATTAGCTCTCAGTATATGAAAGTTATTGCGTTTTTAGATATTTTAAAGTAACAAAGTCAAAATTTTATAAAATGCTATAATGTGGAAATTACTTGTAGATATCTAATGTCCATTGTGCTTCTTAGGTACTCAAGAATTGGATATTTAATTAATCAGTTTACATAGATCATCTGTTTTGTTAGTTTTTTTTTAATTATCCAATTATTGTAATCTTAAAAGTTGCTATTGCGACAAAAACAATTTCGTAGAAGGTAAATCTCCTCAAATAGGTGAAATTACTCAATAAGGTTAAAGGCAACACAATACACAAACGAATAACAGGGCTGAAAAGGACACAAACAAGACAACAAACATATAACACAAAAGTAGAAAGCCAAACAGAAAGTAAGATAAAATGAAAATAAAAAATAATTAAAATTAAATCAAATAAGAAGAAAAAAGACAGTCAAATATATGGATAATAGAATCTAAAACGTTAAACTAAAAACCTCCCACACGCAGACTTCTTTGGTGTTGATGTCTGGCCTGTATTTTGAATCATCACAGCCTTCTTTCTTACGCCGAAGGTCAAGCAGATCATTGGCCTGGCAGAGGACCCGATATTTGATCCAGCACCACACCTTTGCGAATGCAGGAACATGATGTTGGAGTCAGACCTAGTACGGTGTTCTCGTATTCGTTGGTGTAGGAAGCAAGTGGAGCTGCCGATGTAAAATTGTCCACACTTGGCACAAAGAAGTCCATAGTCGACCATCTTACGAAAGTAGAGTTGCTTGCCCCTAAGAGGACATCCATTTATCGAACGCATGGAATACCTGTGGAGGCTTGCCAGAGAGGGCATGCAGAAGTGTAAGGGCCTTGTGGACAATCCGTACGGAGGTGCCAACACGAAAGAAGAGTTGGGTCAGTCAGTCAGTCTAGTGTCCACTGCATCACCCAGGAAGGGGAAGGAGAGGCAAAAAACTTGTTGCCCTCGTCTTTGTCATGGAAGCTTCCTAGCACGAGTACATGGTCCAGGAGGGTAGCTATTAACTTCCAAGCATCGAAAGAAGTCTCAGGGAGCAAACGTTATATCTTCTGGACAAGTGCACCTTTTTCATTACTAGATACCTTCTATTGCCTGCGTGGGTCCACTACGTGCCGCTCTTTGGAGGAACGGCCTATCCTCGCCGGGAATTTCACCACAGCTTTTGAGTTGGCATTGATGATGTTGATGCCTGGTTGGCCTACGAAGACGTTCAGATGATGAGGAAAGTAAGTAGGGCACTTGACCAGGATATACTCTATATCTTCGACTTGATGGCCGTAGTCAGACTGGGAGTTGTCACCTTTACTGGAGGACAGGTTTTAGTGAACTGAATCTAGCAACGACTGGGCTGACCGTAATTTGAGAGTACTTGGTGTCATCTCTGACATAGATAGCAACACCACCTTTATTATCTTCGCTCCTCATTCTGCCAACAGTCCTCTTGAATATAAGTTCCTCGAAGTTTAATCGTTTTCTCTTTCTTTCGTAAAACAACATTCTTGGATGGCCAGCACATCCGTTTTGAACTCTTCACACCATTTCTCTAGCTCCTTGCTTCTCAGACCTCCAGCGTTCTACTTCACCAAGATATGATTCATATCCATACACTTAGGACCAGCATTCGGCTCCACGTCTCTGGCCCTCAGCAGCAGGCTCCAAAAAGCCGGATTTCTACAGCCTGCCGCCAAAAACCCATACACTTGTCTCGACCGCAACGAGGTACTACACATTTTTCGCGAACCTCGTCAAAGTCCATCGGAGAATACCACGGGAAGTTGTTTGCGTTGTTCAGCCCAAGCTAGGAGTCTCGTTTGGGATCTTTGTCGGCAGCCTGGTTCCTTTCGATCTCACAGTGCAGGGAATCTATTGAAGTTATCACTTGCAATTCATGTTTTCCAAAGGTTGCAGCTATGGAAGTCGGACTGAGATTACGGGCCGTTACTGAGACTTTCAATAGCATACTAGCTATCTATAGAAAGGCAGACGCTAGTGGCTTTGGGTTGGATAATCTTAAGATAGGTATGGGCCCTGTCAATGGTGATGATCTCCGCCCTGAAGCTTAAGAAGAATCTGCCAGCAGGAGATTAGTGTGAAAACTTTGACCCTGTTTGGAGAGGACAATGGCCCCGCTTCCACCAAATTCAGTAGAGTTTTTGACAGATACGCTCCTACTGAATTAATAGAACTTTACCAGAGACAATTGTTGATCTTTGTGTCACTTCTGGAAATAGTTGGGTTTGTAGAAGTGGAGAACTCGATGTTGTTATTGTATTTGGTCCAGGTAGTTGGCTTGGAATAGTAAGTCTAGGTCCAATGGTGAACGCATCGAGACCAATAACTTCATTAAAGCTTCTACTAGTTTTCTCATCTAGTATGGCTGTTTTTCTAAAACCTCTTCTTGTCCTGATGACTGGCACTAAATTTGAGTGGATCATCAGAATTTCGACGAATTGCTTTGGTGTGGATATAGGCGACCTGGGGTTCAAGGTTCGCCTCAACACAGAGATCTGTAGTATTAGTTTTTTAGGCAACCGGTGACTCTTCTCGCTGTTTTGTTTTTTCTAGCTTCAAGCTTCTTGATAGACGAGATAGGAGTGGATGGAAGCCAGGCTCCTGCAGCGTAGTCAATGCACGATCTGATATAAACCGATCAACTAGAGCTTTCAGTTCCTTGAGTCTGTAGTTAATTTTGTCACAAGATTCTTGACACAGGGTCCAAAGTTGAGAAGTCTGTCCCAGCTGATACCGAGGAAGCGAGAAGTTTTGGTGGTTTTAATTTTTTAGCCTTCGAGTAGAGATCGATGTCCAGATCGACTTCCTTACTCCAGGTGGTAAGGAGTATGGAATCGCAGTTGTCTGGAGCATGTTTCATTTTCAAAATTTTGGCCCACGCACAAACCCAGTTCGCGATCTCTCAGATTAGTGCTGATGATAGTGATGTCGGGAGCAGTTCTATTACCCACTCTTTGGTGGACATGTAGGTGGATTCACCCGACTGGATGCATTCCATATTTGAGGTGTCGATCCAATTGGCTAAATCTCTTCCGATAGTGTCGGGACAGTTACAGTTACCGTCCCAGTCCTAATGGTGCGCGTTAAAATCTCCAGCAATTAAGGTGTTGCCGTTGGGGTTGTCTGGAAGGAACTAGGCTTTGAAATTATTAATACGATCGTCATTGCTAAAAGTACGTATAGGCGGGACGTAGAAGAGGTTAGTAACATTGATGTACTTTTTGTGGAATTGGCGACGGAAAGACTGACAGCGACCCATTCGGTGGTGAGGTCATCAGGAGCTCATAGTTGAGCCCATTCTTAATGTAAATGTCTACTCCTTTGGCAGCATTGCTGGTAGTACGGTTCTGAGTGTCTGTAGACGAGAGGGTCATTGTAACCGCAGATGATTACTACCCCATCTTTTGGGAATTGAGCCTCTGAATGGCAACTGTGCTTTCATAAGATGGTCGTTTACCAACTTCTTTACGATAAATGTGGACAATTTTACATAGGCAGCTCCACTCACTTCCTCCACCAACGAATACGAGAACAGCGTACGTACAAGGTCTGACTCCAACATGTTTCTGCATACCCAAATGTGTTGTGCTCGGTTCAACGTCGAGATCCTGTCAGATCAGTGGCCTGCCTGACCTTCGGCGTATGGAGGTTATGATGATTCGCAACTACATGCCAGACATCAACGCCAAGATAAGTTTTTAGTATCGAGTTTTAGGACTATTTGGAGTTCTTTTATCTATATTTGACTCTCTTTTTATTTGAGTTAATATTAAGTTTATTTCATTTTATTTTTGTGTTATGTGTGTTGTCTTGTTTGTTTCCTTTTCAGCCCTGTTGTTTGTGTGACCTTTTAGCCTTTAACTGTTTGTATTATATTTCTATGTTTATTTGTAGGTTATTTTTTTATTTATTTTATTACGACATAATATAATTTCCTGTAGTGTGCTTGGTTTAGTTGTTATTGTTGTTACTACTTGAACCTGAAGCTGTGGTAGATCCACACAAATATTTATTGTTTATTTTTAATACTTTTTTACGAAAGCGAGCTTTTCTGTTTTAATTTTTTTCTCCTCAAATTAGTACCAATCGTCATTTTTAGTACAATATGGCCATCATTTTACTACATACTTAGATTGGTCAAATGGCTTCAAAGTGGCCTAGGGTGTTTCTGAGAGCTACTGGAAGCTATTTCATCAGGGCACAGAGGCTAAAAATGGTACTAGAAGCTTGGCTACCCATTATAATTGGTTTTTAAAAGATAATGACTTATTTTTAGAATCTAAAATGAGATATTGGGCTGATTTGAGCAACCTTTTGGCTTTAAGTATCTCTTAGAACCACTGTGGCTCTGACTTAGCACTACCAAGAAACTTTTTCTCAGTTAAATATCGCTGTTAAAAGATACATTAGCTGTATATCTTCAACTTTTAAAATACATTTATATGGAACAAATGTTTTCACTTAAGTCAAAATCCTTTTTTAATACTATTTTCTACGCTTCTACCTAAAAATGGTCTATGACGTCATAAATATATATTCTATTATTTAAATATCAGTGTCAAAAGATATGTTTGCTATATCATCGGGTGTTATTCTACTAAAAAATGAACGGTTGGTCTATATTTCCTACTAATATGGTTTTCTAAACATTTAGGTTGATTACTCTAAAAATGCTTTTATCGCAAGCATGCATTGTTTGCTAAATTCATTCTTCTTTGCTTTTTGATAAATGTTATTTTATTTCCGAAATGAATTGGTGTTCCCACAACTGAAATAATACAAATTAATTTTGATTCAACAGCATAGGCCACTACGAGACCGGTTTCGACCTGAATCGTTAGAAGTTGACCAAATAATTAAGGGCTCTAAATACAGTTTGTACTGTCTACTAAATGTTAGTAAAAATTAAAAGAACAACTTAGCGTTTTCATTTACCAGGTCTGGGTTTCAGCTGACCTACGAATGATGAGACCAAAAGGGCTTATGCTGGTGAATCAAAATTAATTTGTGTTTCGAAAATAATTAGGTTGTCAATATTGCTGTTTTTTGTATTTTAGATTGGTTCAAACACCAGAGATTCCCCTTTATTCAATTGCTATTAATCCTGTGCAACCAAATTATTTTTGTATCTGTGGAAAGAACGAATTTATAAGGTGAGAAAAGTATTTATGGAAATTTAAAACTTAATTTAAAAGCGGATTAATACAAAGAGTTAAATCGATTTCAAACAAGCATAGAGATATACATTTCTATGCAAGCAAGCAAAGAATGATGGAATTATAGTTTTTAGCGCCTTGTCAGTAACGGGGGCTACTACCTCCAATCCTCTAGTGAATATTGGAACTTTGTCTCAGAACGCATCAACCGATTTGGATGAAATTTCGAACAAGAAGATGAGGATCTGCAACATGGTATAAAAAAAATTTAGCGTCCAACCCAGCCAAGGTCATGTGGCCACCCCCTCTGAAAAAAGAAGTTTGACCAATTTTTAAAAATTAATTGTGGTGTAAAATATTGCTGAAATTGGATAAAATTCAAGATGTTATAGAAAATATTTATTTTTGTGTATAGAATGCAACGTGAGAGCCATTTTGGAATTTAAGAAATTCTAACGGATAACGTTTTCTGAGAATTCACTCAATTGTACCTCACACAAATGCTTTTAATTTGGTTAAAAAATAGAGCCTAGGAATTGTTTGGTGAGAGGGCTACGATTGGCTCTAAGTTGACCTATTATGGCCTCCTCTCTTTTGATAGTGATGTTCGCTTTTCTGTTTTCCATAACTTCTATATCAGATGGTGAATTTCGAGATTTGTTGTTTATTGATCTATTCTTTAATGATTTCTTGGTTGTTGACTTTCTTGATGGTGTTGTAGTTGAGTTGAGTTTGATTTTATGACATGTTGGACACTATTGGGACTGCTTTGCTTCTGAGATTGAGTTAAGGGATATGCTTGCCGTTGGTTCAGGCTGAAGGTCATGCAAATTGTCTGCTATTCACTGATGATCACTTTGTTCTCATCTCTTCCCATTTGTTCAAACCATGGATGGAATCATTTGTTGTCAAAGTATGGGTGAAAGCATCGCTCCCTTGTGGTTGGCCTTGTATGAATATATTTTGCTTGCTTTTTACCTCCCCAATCTTGACATTCACTTTTTTGTCGCTAAGGAAGCTTTTTATCCATTGGCCCTAGCTTAACCCCTTTTTTACCCTAAAAACATTCAAAGGTACCTTTAATTCAACTTTCAGCCCAATCCATGCGTGGGAAGTTTAGTGTAAGCACGAGCGGGCAACAAGAAAACTGGCAGTGAAGATGGCAAATCTCTGTACTAATAGCCTAGCAGTATCATATGTTGATTTAATTTTTATTTATAGCCGCCCTCTAGCAGGCTTGATGTTTTTTATTAATTTATATTCACTTTAACTGGTATCTTTCTTACTACTCTGTGATTTACACAATGTAACTTTATTGCTTTAGAATCTACGATCGTCGTATGCTCGCTTCTTCTTCTCCTCCAGCCACCCCACTCCATCGCCTCTGTCCTGACCATTTGCGTCCTAAGGATGACCCAGAGCAGTCAGAAGATAGCAAGATGGACACATCGAGTTCTACAGATGGTGCTCCACGTACCAGGCGTGCCGGTAGAAAATTTCGAAGATTCGCTGAATACAATGTAACCTCTGTCAAATATAATTACAATGGAAAACGTGAGTATTAATTAAGGCTTTGCAATTATCAGTTAATTTATTAAATATTATTTTTTTTGGAAACTTGAACTCCTCTAAACAGAATGAACCAAAGTTGGTTATTAAAATTCTTCCATTTCTTTTCAAAAATGAAACTCCCACAAAAATATTTTGTCCAATTTTATAATATATTTTTTCTATGAATTTTTTTACTTGAAATGACATTAAATACTTAATAGTAGTGCGTTTTTTTTCTTGAATAAAATCTAATAGTCCGGGAGCCCATAAGCTTCACGGGAAATAGGTTTTCGTAAAAAAATATTTTATTATTTTTTTTAATTAAAACTAAGATTAAATACACTACTTGCAGGTTTTTCCACTAAAATTCGTATACAATTTAGTCCTATATAAATTAAAACTAAAAAAGATTAAAATGTATGTTTGCTCAGACCCTAAATTAAATTAAATCATTTTCCGTGTTAGCTCTCACTATCTGAATGTTATTGTATTTAGATAAATTATATTTTAAAATGATAGAGCTTAAAAATAATCAAATTGCTATTTGTATAAATTACTTGTAAATGTCCAATGTCCTTAATTTTGTTTCTTAGGCAGTCACTAATTTGAATTTATACTATTCAGTTTCAAATGTTTATTGACTTTGTTAGCTCTAATATTTTAAAATATCATTCTAAAAACACAATGGCTAACACACTTTTTAAAGTTTTTGATCTTTAATTTTCAATCTATCCTTTTTGTACTGAATTCAGATAATTTGTGTTTGCTTTGTAAAAGTGATGATCTAAAAACACAATAACAATCGTATAGTTAGAGCTAACACCCAAAACTGTGTTCACGTATTTTAGAGTTTGAGCGAACACACTTTTGGTCTTTTAATGAATTGTAATAACAATATAATTGTTTTTTTTATTATTAATATTTCATTTAGATATTCTTGCCTCTTATAACGACGAAGATATTTACCTATTTGATGCCAATGATTCGTCCAAAGGTCCTCTGCACAAATATCATGGTCATAGAAACAACCAGACAGGTAAATGACTATTTTTGGTTATAGAAATTGAGCACCATATTTAACTCAAACATAAGGTATTTTATGCTTAGGGTATCCAACATTACAGTTTTGAAAATCTTCATATTGCAGCTTATTTTTGCTGACTACTGTTGCTCCCATCGTCCAATTTTTTGGTCCCATTCAGAAATATTGTATTTTAAAAAGTCTGTTTGAATTTTTCCAAGGAACCTGTGCTCTGTACTAAAATTCTAAGGGAGTGGCAAACCCTTCATCCCATTATCTGAAAAAACATTATCTACGAAGGTTAATCTGTCTTAACAATCTGATGTATGCTATACTATTGATTTCAGTAAAGGGTGTGAGCTTTATGGGTGCACGCAGTGAATATGTGGTTAGTGGAAGTGATGACAATCACATCTACATCTGGGACACTGCTTCAGAATCACTTGTGCACTGGCTATATGGTGATGAGCGTGGCGTTGTCAATGTAGTGGAACCTCACACAACGTTGCCCATTATGGCCACCTCTGGTCTAGACGAGG
>JAUYWI010055090.1:0-17118 GCA_034780595.1 Parotoplana pacifica
AATCCTGGATTAATGAAACCAGGTTTAAAATATAATCTCGGTTTAATTTAGACTAGGTTGGTGCATATGGCTGTAAGTGTAACATAGTGAAGCCCAATTAGACAAATTATTTAAACCTTTCTAGATGAAAAGTTTAAAAATTTGGTATATTGTTTTCATATACATACATACATATCTGATACTAATCATATCTTAATTCTCAATCCAATGTGATGTATCCAGCAATTAATACTTCCCGGTTAGCAACATGGATGAAATTTGATTATACAATGATTAGAAATGCAGGCACCTACAGTATTTCTTTTTATACAGAAAAGGCTAGCTATCTTATTATGTAAATTCTACAATTTAAAAGTGGAAAACCAAAAATGTTGTTCATTGAATAATTATTAGATAAACCACATGGACTACTTTATTATGACACAAATGAATTAGTATGGTACAGATCTATCTCATGAATATAAAAGTACTGCTTAGCCATAAACATATCTAAATATAAATAAAATTATAATTTAAGTTTTAGTTATATTATAGGCATACATATATTGTAAGTTAATTATAACTATACTTATGTAGTTAATTATTAGATAGGTAAACTAATTTTGTTCAATATTAATAATAAAAAACACCAAGTCATTTTGAGTAACTAACTTTTACGAGACCATAAATGAAATAAAAATAAAAAGTGAAGTAACAATGAAAACAGAAGGTACTTTAGCACATCACTGTTCCTGTTGTAGTATACATATACCAAGGACTACTAATGGCCTTCGCTAGCAAAGTCTGAACATAGAGTTAGCATGTCCTGGGTTTAGTAGTCCTTGACATATACCTACAATACAAAGTAAGTATCTACCAAGTCCTTGATACTTACCTAAGAATGGTAGAAAATATAATAACGTAGATCAATCAAAGTACATACATAACAAACAATGCAAGTTAGTGAGTGCCAAAAAGTTCGATAAATAAAGATTATCAGAATAATTTTATTATGTCTGCCAATTATCTTTTTACACTATAAATAGTAATCAGTCTGAATCTGGTCCCTGAATACGAAATCACCCTCGAAACATTAAAACAAACGTATCACTATGATGAAGTTTAATCCACTAGAACACTTTTACTAGAGATTGCATATGAATATTCATTGTTTCGCATTGATAAGAAATCACTGGTAGCCCAGCTTCTTGCCATAGTTGGGAGCATAAGATTGCCTTGGACCCATCATTCCTCCTGGTGGTGGTGGAGGAGGCACGGGGCCCGATGGTCTTTGACCTGGATAAGAAGCATACTGATGACCAGGTGGAGGCTGAACATATGCGTCTGACTGATAGGAAGAAGGAGGAGGAGGAGTAGGCGCATAATCGGACTAAAAGTTAAAACAACAACACCATAGATATCTACATTGAATACCTACACAATGCAAAGCGAAACATTTAACATCAACCTATAATCTAAAACTAAAAACCAATATGATATAGGTAACGGTTTCCTTTGCAAAAAGGTGTATATCTTCAGTTTTGTCAGAAGCGAAAGTGATCTTGCAATCTACGGAAATGTGCCACCACAAAGGCTTACATTTTGTGGATATCCTTGTTGCGATTGCATTCCATAATTGGAATACTGCTGCTGCGGTGGTTGCATTTGTTGTGGTGGTTGCATCTGCTGAGGAGGCATTTGATGGTGTCCTGGTGAGTCTGATCCTGGATACGGGCTCTGACTGGCTGATGATGTAGGCTGATAGTTCATCTGGGAAGTTGGTTGGCTCGAGGTAGCATAACCTGGCATCTGAGGCATGGCTTGTTGATTGTACTGGCCAGGATGATAAGTGTTTGTGTCAGACTAAAAAAAAATAAACAGTAACAAAAACGTCGTCTTCATACTTTTTAACCCTTGACGGACTAACATATTTTCATATAGGGCGGGGGTGGCCACCACCCCCAAGGATATCATACATTGTGTGGATAGATTGGACTAAAATATAGTACACAGGTACCTTAAAAAGATTCATAGATATTTTTTGAAAAAAATCGATAAAGGGACGTCATTTGTCCAATTTGCTTCAAATATGGTGTGTAAGTTCACTAGGAAATCAGTAAGAAAAATCCATTAATGTTTTTGAAAAAATAACTGTGATATTTTAGGCAAAATAAAATCTATTTTTTTGGCCAAAATCACTTAAATGACTCTAAAATCCAAAATAAATAAAATCCCATCTGCCTAAAATTTGTGATTTAGAATTATGAAAATGCATTAGAAACTTGGATGCCTCACTTTTATAGTTGCTGATCTATGAGGCCCAGCATACTGGAGCAGGTCCATAGAAATTGATTTAAATTAGCATATTTATTAGTTTCTATGTGATTTATAGTGTTTTTTTGGGAATGATTTCCCGTCATAAAAATGTATTTTGAACATGTCGTCAGCCAGGTCTGACTTTGCAAAAAGCCACGACTTTTGTTACTTGGCACACTTATAACAAAGCAGATGAAGAATGTATGTGGCAAATATGAGGACATTCCAATGAACTATAAATGTTTTATTGGAAAATTAAGTTTCCCGTTTTTCCTATTTAAATAGATACATATTTTTGGAGCAATGTTTAATGAATTTTTCTACATTTGTTAGGGATATATGTAGTACTGAGTGAACTCTACAAATTTGAAAAATTCAATTCAGCGGTTCTTGTGTAATTAAAAAAATAAAAATTCTTGATTTTATTGGCTCTCGGTTGCACCAGTCACAATATTTTCAAAAGCTCGGAACATATGTTACCGTCAATCTACCAAATATCAATGAATCTTAATACTATTTAGCTTCAGAATTGATTTTTTTGGGTAAAAACACATTTTGGGACCAGCATCACTTTTTCAGAAGGCCGTCACGTAATCTTTGGTGGGTCATACAAAAAAAATTGATTTAAAAAAACACCAGAGAAATTGGTGTGCAAACTCCAAATAGATTCAGCCGTTTTTGAACCATTTTAAAAAACTTTAGGAGGTTGCCACCACCTCATTCCGCCTGCCAAGGGTTAACCCCACGTCACTCCTAAAATACAATCAATGGTCACAGGGGTTGGGGTATTATTCCCTTCTAGAATTTAACACTGCCCGTTGAAGGATTGGGCTGAAATTTGATAAATACATGGAAAAGATTCATCAAAATTTTCAGTATGTAGGCGGCGGAGCTTGAAGTTTGTTTGAATGACTTCAGTCTGATTGACCGCAGTAATACAAATCCTGATTCATTAAAAATATTGATTATCGATTTTTTTGGCCAAAAACCATTTAGTTGGCTCTAATAGGCAAACAAAACATCTTTTTTTCTGAAACCTGAGATTTAAAATTTCGTAAGGTATCTAAAACAACATATTACATTTTGAGATGGCTCATTTTATCGGTCCTGAGATATAAGAGAGGCCAGCAGTTCAGGGCAGGTCCACTTTTTTTTATCAAATCTTTTCTCAGGCAAATTAATCATCCAAAATGACTTTTGATAGCTTATGACTTTCTAAATCATTTTTATTGGTTTTTGATTGAATTCAGTCACTAAAATAAATTTTTTTAAATCCAATTTTGATGCCTCATTCAGGCCTGGGTCCTAAACTCAGTGGACCTCAAAGTTAGGATATCTTTACTTAGCAAAATAATAAAGTATAAGATAAGAAGTATATATGACAAATTTTAGGATATTCGAATGACTTTTTCTCAATTTATGAGTGAATCAAAATTTCTTATCTAAATAGAATATTCAGAAATGGCCAAATTTGGGCACAAAGAGTTTATATCGTTTTTGGCTGAATATTTTCTTATAAAATTTGTCACAGATGTTTAACACATTTTCTAAGGTTTTAAAAATAATTCCTATTTTATTCTATGGCTCTTAGTTTGCACCCTATGGACAAAAATCAATATTTTCAAACACTGGGTACAATAAAGTGTTTCTGGCATGTCTACCACACATTAATCAATATTTGACTTTAGAATCGTTTTTTTGTAAAAGTACATTTTGGCCCAACTTCAATTTTTCAGAGGGCTTGAGGGGAGGGTCAGGGACCAAATATTTCTGCATAACAAAATCCACTAGAAATGTTTGTACCAAATTTCTTTCCAATCGGTTATATCATTTTCGTCAGGGGGTGGGGGGAATACCCGTGATCACGAAGGGTTAAGCAGCACATTGTACCTGTAAAATACGTTCAAACCCAGAACAATATAATTTCATACAAGATTCTAACCTGCCCATCCTTCTGAGGATTTTGGTAAATTGGTTGTTGATGAGAAGTTGGATTCATTCCACTTTGGGAATTGACTGGGGCCTGTGGTGGAGGGTTCATCCCGCTCTGAGAATTGACAGGAGGCTGTTGTTGGTAACCGTACTGGTGCCCTTGCTGCTGTGCCGCTGCACTTCCGTTGTGGGCAGCGGCAGTCGAGTAAGGAGGCGGTGGCCGAGCGGCGGCCTGACTACCACTCTGACTGTCGGGTGTTGAAGAGCGCGCAGGTGTGACTAGATTTATGCCAAACGATGTCAGCACCTGGCAAAACAAACCAAATCTTAAAACAACTTAGAAAAGAAAATGTTTTGTTTCAACAAATCATATACAGGGTGTCCCATAAGTGACTACGACATAGAAGTTTATAAAACATAAGAAGATTTACATAAGATACATTTATTATTATAAACACAGATAACCAGAAATATACAAATGTTCAATTACAATGGTCATGTATCATAGGGATCGACTTGCATTCTTTCTTTTCAATGTACAAACGAAACCGGCGGAATGCACGGTTATTAAAGGTTTGAAGAATATTTTGTGGAAAGTTGAGAAATTCTTGTGTGACAATTTGCCTTCAATTCATTGACATCCTGGGTCTTATTTGTAACAATTTTGGGTTTTATAATGCCCCATAAGGCGTTGTCACAAGAAGTCAAATCTGGACTTCGGGGGCAGGCCACGGTGTTGGTCCAAATTTCCCTACCCACTATCCTGGAAGGTTTCCGTCAAGTATTCCCTTGTCACTCTTGCAGTGTGAGCAGGTCCCCTATCTTGTTGAAAATGTGGGGACATAAGTATCCCCTTCTCTCTTAAAGCAGTAGCAAACTTATTACTAAGCATATCGATATAACTCTCTGATGTTACACCAAAATGGGGCCAATGAGATGCTTTGCTGACATAGCAGCCCAAACCATAACTTTTGGAGGATTCTGGCGGATTCCTCGAACTTCTCAGAATTATTAACCTCTCCTGGCAACGACATCTTATCCCTGAAGAGTGGCTCCTAGAACAAAACCTGCAAGTAATTGATGGATTCAACACCAAAAAATTCAAAAGCCAAGAGCAAAAGAACCCTAATGGTACTCATCGACTTCTCTAAAGCCTTCGACAAAGTATGGAAACACGCTCTGATAAAAGTCCTCATTGACAAAGGTATTCTAACATGCATAGCCCACTGGATCCTCAAATATCTGAACATAAGAAAATCCAAAGTCACAATAGACAATGTCAAAAGCAAATTCAAAGAATTCAAGGAATGTGTCCTACAAGACGGCGTCCTCAGCCTCAAACTATTCACGTTTTCAATGATATAGTCAGCAATCTGGGTGACAACGTTACCAGCAATATTTTTGCCGATGATCTGGCGATATGGATCCAAGCTGACAATGCCGAATCTCGTAGAACACAAATGCAAGTAGCCTTAACCAAGCTGGAAAAATTTGGCCTAAAATGGAGAATGCCGATAAACGCATCCAAAACAGACTACATATTTTTCACAAACTGGACGCGTAAAGCAAAAAATGGACAAGCAACATGTACTTGAACGACACTCTAATCCAACGTAATAAGGCTCCCAAGTTCCTGAAAACAGTGTTACCCATAGCTTAAATGTGAAAAAAGTCACACAAGTAAAAAAAACCCGCAAAAATAGTACAAATAATTTTCCAAAGGAGGTACATATACATATATAAAATGTTTCAATATAATTTTGAATTATTATTGAATAATTTTTGTACAAATTGTTGTATGGGGTTGTACTAATGGTTTTCCAAAAAAGTGGATTATTGTAATGTATGTTTTAAAAGATATATCTAAGCATTTATTACAGTTTGTATGTGTTCTGCAGCTCGTTTAACTGGCCGTTCCAGCAACTTATTAATGGCAATGTATTTTTTGGTTTGTACACAGGCTTTGCTTCAGATAGTGATTGAAATTTCAGTGTTGAGCTGTTGCGGTTTTGGAGATCTTGTTGAACCATCTAGTTTTGCTTAAAGTAGAAGGCGATTTTTCTCTTCAACGGCTTGCTTTTGTTTTTGTCTCTTTTTTCTCATCCTTCTGATGTTGGAGACACTTCGCAGCAGCTTCAAGAGGAGATTGTTTCAGAGTTTGTGAAATCGCGCAGTTGCTGCATTATGACTGCGAGTCTTCAGGTAGGGTTTTGAGATGAGTATGTCTCGTCTTGTTTCCACTAAAAAAATAATTGTCGGTTATTTAATCTTGACAATTATAATTGGGGAATAGAAAGCTACAAGCAATGTATTGAAGGTATAGATCAGCTATAAGAGATGAACTAAACATAACCACTACATTAAGCGTTATTTACCAAAATATCCAAACCATGGAAACTAATTATAATAATAACGTACATATCTAATAAATCAATTTACACCAAAACGTTTTTTTTTCTACTTTTCTTTTTTTAGTTGTGACAAGAGTTGTTTTGTCTCACTACTTATACACATGTCATCAATCTGTAAATGATCTATGGGTGAGTTGATATCAAGTTTTCCAGTTTGCTCCATTCACTGGATCAGGTTTACAAAACTGTAAGGCAATCGTTTTGACTAAATGACGAATTTGATCATAAAAATATCAATGAGGACGGTTTGAGACTGTAATAAAATCATATGTGAAAAATAATTATTTATATTACTTATATGTACATACAACTGAACTACTAAATTAAAAAGGACAACAATACAAAATAATGGATAATGTACTTGCTGAAACCACAGTTCAAACTTCTTACTCAAGTTTAGTGCATGAATGAGAAAGCAGACAATAAGTGAATTGACTTATGTATTTCTAAAAGCTGAATGCAGGCGATCACTCCTGGCATTCTTGGTCACATTACTGTCATCCAAGAAAAATGCTGTCCAAGGTATTCTTTGCTCTTCGACGCGACACAAACAGAAATTTAATTAATTATATAACGGTGGTTGTAAAACGTCTTCCAAGGTCAATCAGATTCCAACATTTCCACCATGACAGACTTGTCTTTCAGGTATCGAATTAGCACCACTATTCTACAATCGCTTTCATCACAGGCTGCTACAGAAGTACACCAATTCCCCAGTTGCTCAGAGAAGCTGGTCTCACCCCAATAGCTGAAAGAGGCAAAATTATTGTCACGTATGCCAAAGAAAAATTCAGCAACCCCAACTACGATCTATACAACATTAATAATCTCAGAAGAATCTAGAAAGAGAAAGAAAGTCGCAGCTGAAGAGAAGTAGCAAAGAAAACTTTAACCAGCCCGAATCTCAATGATGTCAAAACTAAAATGCTTTTAAAAGCACCTACCATTCCACCATGGACTGACACAACACACATTAAACTCTTTCGCAATCTTATCGATGACCAGAATATCCTCAGAGAGAAAGCCCGCAAGAACCTTTAGGAGCGAGTCAATCCAGCAGAGGTCAAAATCTGGACAGATGGTTCAGTGCTCGAGCAACAAACAAAAGGAGGAAGCGTACATTATTCACTGGAAGGAAGGCATGACCACCACCGCTAAAGAAGCAGCTGGAATTTGGTGTAGCACAGCAGCTACAACGCAGAACTGATTGCTCTGAAGATAGGTCTTGTGGCAGTCATCAGTGACCCCAGATGGGCCAATGTCAACAATGTCGCCATTTGCCTAGACAACACGGGCGATATCCAAAAACTTTCCTCCGGGCACATCGATGTTAGCACACTTCCCGAAGACGACTGTGTCCCAAAGTGAAAAATCTTTTACTATCTAATTAGTTAAAAGTAATGGATTCCCAGTCACATCGGAAGTGACCCCAACGAAGAAGCAGACAGGTTGCCAATGCTTAGGCAAGACAACATCACTGTCAGCCTTGCAACTGTCAAAAACAAAATCAGAACAAGCATTTGAGGGTAATGGACCAAAAACAATACAGAGTGAAAAATTCAGTCCAACATAAAAACAAAGGCAAAGGCATATCGGCACAGAACTGTCCAAATATCGCAATGGGCACTCTCTTCTCCTAAAAAGCTACAGAAAAAGAGTGGGGCTGAACAATGATGACGTGCTCAGATTGCCAAGAAGAAGAGATCCAGCAACACAACCTCTTTGACTGCCCAAGATGGATCACGCAAAAGACTTGCAACATTTGGCACTCCTAATCCCTTACGCTATAAGACATCACCGCCAACCAGTTACTGAATTATCTGAGGGTGATCGGCCGGATCCCTACGACTGACGCTAATGCGCAAGCAAGCGTATGACACACAAACAAACAGTGAAATAATATTTACGAATTGTTATCAGCAAGCTGGATAACCACGTAAAGGTATGTAGGTACTACTGAATAGTAACAAAATCACTTTTCATTTCAAAACAAAAACTCAATCACCACCACCTACCAAAAAAAAGAGATCATACACAACCTTTATTGCATTAGCAGCATTTTGTAACGGGATCTCCTAAAAATAAAAACATCGCAATAACTTGCTTTTGATATTATTATGTTCTATCATGGCAAAAACTTATTCTTTTTTGACTGGAACTATACCTCACCATCTAAAAATACACGCACCAATTTTTTATACTGGTTCCAGAATGGTGCTTTCATTTGTAACACACATTTATTTATAAAATTGAAATAACAAGATTTCCATGTTGAAAATATACCTGAAAACTGATCCTAACAATTACAATTTTTTGACTATGTATAAGAGAAATAGGAAAAACAAATTAATAAAATACATTAAAGAAAAGTTAGCAGCTGAAAGAACATGTAAAATCAATTCTCGAAAAATACAATCGATAGATAGTCACATCAATAATGCAATGATTTTGGCATGTGACCTTCATACCTAGGTACTTATCAGGAAAATAAGCAGACAGCTAACACACTGCAAGTAAATGCCTGATATGATTTGTTTAGTTGTATTACATCCAGCTTCATGAAAAATTAGTAAAAACACATCCGATCTACTGTACAAATCTCATACACGTCATAAACTACTTATTATGATCTCACTAATACTAAGTAGAAATATTACCAAAAACTCATATAATCTGTATTACATCTAAAACCATGTAAATAACACTGTTCAATAGACCTTTTATTAACAAAATCTACTAACATTGATAAATAAAATTTAATATATATAAAATAATAATATACGTTGGTAAAGGGAAAACTACTTAATTTACATGTAGTGGCTTTTAATACGAACTAAAAATAGAAACTAACTTTATTCTCATCAACTGCATTGGCTGTAGAAGTCTGGTTTACTGGAATTTTGCTTGGTTGAGAAGGTCCTGGCTGCGACACAGGTGACTGAATGGACGAAAGTGGATCAAATTCCTTGCTTCTGGCGTCTGTAGCAGGCAGACCGTGGGAGCTGGTTGCTGGCGCAGTAAAACCATTGTCATCTCCTGCAACACCTTTTGAGAGATCAAGTCGGTCTAACAGGGTAGTAACTCGATCACGAATGGCTTGAAGTTCCAATCGTATGGATCTTCTGTCTTCTAATGGAAGTGCAGTAGTAATTTTGTTTGTGGTGACCGGTAGTCCATTAGCTAAAATAATCAAAAAATGAGGTTGCCATTGCAAGAAAGCTATGGAATTTACAAACAAATGAAATTAGATGGGAAATTAATATCTATGACTGAAATCTTTGAATAATCATAGTTGCTTATCTGTAATAAGTTCTATAAATAATGTAGAGTAAAGATTGAGAAACTGTAATAATATTGTTATTCAGACATTAACTTAAACAATAATAAGTATACATAACAACTTACGTAGCAAAGTAATTTTTAAAATTTTACTACACTGAATTGCAAATGCTAAGTCAGAATCATCAAAAATAGTAACCATGTCGCCATCTACAATAAACAACACAGTAGATATTTATGAAACATTACCTAGGTTGGGTCAAAGTCCAGTGAAAATAAAATAGATCTTTTGAGTTTAATATAATCGGAATTCTAGATAAAGATAGGCTCAGAAACAATTTCAGTGTCACAATTCTTTAAAGGTTTGATCGATTTATCATATTGTGTGAAACAAGTCTTAAGTTGCACATTTATGATTTGTAAATTATCACTTCAAATTTACACTACAGATGTCTAAAAATATCAAACAATTTTGTTTGGTTAATCAAAACTATATTTTTGGTATTTTTAATTTTGATATTATTTATAGCTTTATGTGTAGGAGATAGGAGGAATTATGGATACAGTCAAATCCTAATTTTATGCCATCTTTGGGACCAGATAAAGTTGATGGATAATTGGGGGTGGCATGAAAACGAGGGTTAGTGCTTTCAAGAAAATTTTCAGAGCTAGAAATTCTCTATTATTGAGAAGCAATTGAGTAAAAACTGGTTCGGTTCATCAATTATATTACAATTTTCATGTTAAATTTGCATTCGATTGTCAGTTTATAAAATAAAATGAAATACACACACTGTGAAGTGTGGTGGATAACTAAGAGAATTTTGTGTGTTAAAATGGATGTGGCAGATGGCAGAGTGACATTTTATGCTGGAAAAATTGTTCATAGCAAAAGTGTGGCAGAAAGCAGCGATGGGGAAAATCTTTGGGAGGCAGTGGCATAAAATCGAAGTTCAAAACTATCAAAAATGTTAACCAAATAATTTGGAACTTTTATGATATTTTTAGATATCTGTAGTGTAAATGTGAACTAAATTTTCCCTTCAAAATTTGGAGCATAGGAAAAAGCCATTGAATCACCCATTTGAAAGGTTACAGTATTAATAAATTATAACTGTGCAACTTAAGACTTACCTCTAGCTTGTAATGAAACTATCAAACCTTTGGGACCTAATATTATAATTAAAAACCACTCGGCTTGCAGACTATGAATATTAATTTTGATTGTTAAAGCTAGATTGTATTCTCAGGTAAATATTTTATTTATTTACAGTATTTAGTGTCAGCTTTTTTGTTTGTTATATAAATGAGTTATTTTCCTAAAAAGATTTACCTTCATCTTTGTATTTTATCAACAAATCTTCTGATTGACTAAGCTGGCCTTTAAAAACACGTTGCATCATCAAAATGAGCTCATCATAAGTTATATCTTCATTGTGAATGGGAATTCTTCTAATATCATCACCCAGCTGTGCCTTAATTATAAGTCGTCCAGCTAATTCCATTGAATAATCTGTGTGAGAAAATATACTATTAATATTATTTTAAAATTTCAAACAAGTAAATAAGATAAATTGTTTCTGTGTAGCCAAAAGTAAGGGTTTTGTTTTGTAAATGCTAATGCATTCTGTTTTTAGGTTTTGGTAACTAATGGAATACAAGTCTACTGTAAAGAATTTAGAGTAAGCTAAATTGTAAGAAATTTCACAATAATTGAGTAATGACACAATGACATGGTGCATAAATTCTTGAGCAAATCACATTTTTATAAAAAAGTAAAAGTTGGAAGTTCAATCAGTTCAGCTTTTGTACAAAGCAATGAGCCTACTTAACCTCCTGTTGAGCCATATGCCTAGAATATCAATTCTCAATTTCATCATTAATTTACCATTTGTCTTATTTTACCCCCAACCAACAGACAGTATCTAATATAAAGCATTTTTTAAATCTCAGTTTGTGACACAAAACTTTTAAAAACTTTTTTGACTATTTTTTAATGAAATTTTCAGCAAATTAAAAAAATCTAACTATTAAATATTTCAAATTTGCTCTTAGGGTGCACCCTGGGAATAAAAATTAATATTTTCAAAAATCTGTAATATATAGAGTAGGAATGTCATTGACAGATGGTAGAAATATTTTGTATATGAACAAAATAACAAAGACATTCTTTAAAAACATATTTATATATTGTCAACATGTTTCACTATCATTGTAACATTTTCAAAACAGATTTACAAAGACAGGTCATTGTTGATGTATACACCAATATTATAAACAATTACAATAAAAAAAGATTAAAATAGTTTCAGGATAAATGCCTTCCTCCATGGCCTATTTCAACAAACATGCCATGACATGTGAACATCAGTAGACTCCTTCTGGCATCTTGACTTCCACAGCTCAATCTCTGTCATTAGGTTCTCTGGATATGGCAGATCATCCCAGAAAAATTTGGCTATCTTCTGACTAATGGAGATGTCCAGGTGATTTAAAAGCTCTGCAGCAACTGCAGTTTCATATTCTGGTGGAAATCTGAATGCTAAAGAATGTTGCAATGGTCAATGAAAGTTTTACAGCAGTTTTTGACCATAAATATATCTTTGTAAATTAAATATATATGACATCTATAGATCCATGATTTACCAATCAAAATCTGAATTGTTGGCTATTACCTAGTGGCTATATATTTATACAACCCTGGCCACTTCCAATGCCCCTATGTCAAAAAATTGATTATTTTTCAATATTAGTCACAATACATCTCCATACTTTATTGGATGTCCCTAATCATTCAATGAGTGGTTGGTCCTGAAAAGGACTGATTTTGCATTCTCTGAGGAGGAAGGGAAATGAATAAGGGAAATAAGAGATTCTTCAATAACAAATAGAGCCTCCTCTGGCAGTGATAACCATCTGAATATGATGTGGCATTGATTCGATTAGGTTTGTGATCACTTGAGCTAGGATTTGTTGCCATTTATGCTGTGTTGTGGCCCACAGCTCTGCCATTGAGTGCACCTCCTGACAATCCAGACACTGTTGGAGATAGCTCCACAGATTCTCAATAGGGTTGAGATCTGGTGACTGTGGGGGCCAGGGCAGAACCTCAATACCATGGTTTTCGAAGAATTGCAGGGTTGTACAAGCACTGTGACAACTTGCATTGTCCTGCTGAAACTTCTGATCATGTCCTGGCAGGTCAAGAGGAACCAAATGCTCCTGGAGGATCTGCTGATAGCCAGCTGCATTGAGGTTTACTTAACAAAGTTTGGTGTTTTTATCCATTCTTGTAACTAAATTACTTTCCTATCTAAGCCATCTATGTAAATGTTCTGTTTGGAAAAATAAACAGTTTTTGACTCCAATAATAAATTTTCTGTACTTTTTTAAAATTCAAATTTAGTGACAGATAAACCAGTGTGACCTACATTACTATTTATATTGGCTATAGAAAAACTTTTGTTCTCTTCACTAATGGTGCTTGCCATTGTTTGCATAATTATGTCGGAGCTCATTTAATAAGTTAGTATAGTTTTATTCTACCACTTTAGTACTACATATTTAAATTCATGATTTAAACTTTTTATTTTAGAAAAATAGCCATGGGTGGAGTCAATGCAACACAAGTAGCATCGTTACCAAATCAGAAAATGGACACATTTATTATTTATTTGTATTCTTCTGGGGTAATGTATATGATCAATGTTCCCAATGATGTTCTTGCAATTATTCAGTCTACTATTAATTCTGCATGGTCATCACAATACAAGGTGAGTTTATCAAATCAACTATTCAATTTTGTTTTATGTGACTGTTCATTTAAGTGTTGTCCAGTCAACAGTTGTATGTTTAAAAATATCAGGACTAGTTTTTTTTTAAATAAATTTGTTATCACAAAATGATTATCTCTATGAATACAGGGTGGTCAATAAGTAGTCCAACAGTAAGATATGCTACTTGGTGGTTGGATTGGTAGACATGGCTCCTAGATAGTCGGATCCTATGCCAATGGATTTTTCCTGAGGGGCGCCATGAAGTACCCAGTTTACCGAAACAATCCCAAGATTAGCAATGATCTTAAAATGGCCACCTCTACACCTCTATTCATTCAAACAAGAAGTTATGTGCAATAGTGTGTGAATCTGTTGTTTCCAGATGGAGATATTGAACAAGGAAGTGGTCAATTGGAACATCTGTTATAATCATTTAGTTGATTTGTTAATAATATACATTTTGCTTTAAATACCCTATTGCTTGTTGGTATCAAAATATTGGACTATTTATTGGCCACCCCGTGTATTTGATGTTTTGGTCTAAAATCCAAACAAAAAATCTTATTTTACTGAAACCTGAGATTTATACTCCAGAAGATATCTAAATCTATTTATTAAATATTGAGTTGACTCATATTTATAAGTTCCCTAAATATGGGGCCATAAGTTCAGGGCAGGTGCAATAAAATTGATTTTTAATTAAATATTTTCTATTATGACTTTCTAAATCATTTTTAGTGGTTTTTTATTTAATTCTGTCACTAAAATAATAATTTTAAAAGTTCAATTTTTGATACATCATTCAGACCTGGACCTGAATTTCAGATTTTGTAAAGAGTGGATGTTTTACTTGGCACATTAATAAATTATTAGATAACAAAACCGCGTTTTTAAGTATACTATATTTATTTTCAAAATGTGTATTAAAACTTCAAAATGAATGAATCTAAGACACAAAAATTATATACATTTTATTGTAATATTTTCATAAGTCACAAAACTCACATGATATTGTTCATATTTTTAGATATCTCAGAGAACAAGTTCCATTTACAAATTGTCTTTTCATGGAAATCCTTTTTATAGTAATACTGCTAGAGAAGCTCTCTTGGCTAAACGGATGATGAGTCATGTCCTGTGGGCATTGGAAAGAGCTGGATGGGCTTTCCTCAATGCACCCGTTTTGGTTCAAGAAAGAGGGTTGTCCTCTTGGATTTTCAGCCGAATCTCTCATGGATATCATTTACCAAAAGCAATAAATAGTTCGTCTTCACAACGTGATTACCTGGCAATTAGCATTAGCAGCTTTGATAAGTAAGCACATTTCTATTCAACAATTTCATTAACCAACTCAATAGGTATACTTCAAAACTGTTTATTGTTTAACAGTGACAAACAAAAATAAATTGTTGTTATCAAATTTTTTAAACAATGAATAAAACTAACAATACTAATTTAAGTGTTTGTTTGAACATATTTGTCAATTTTTATTAGTAGTTTAGATACCAGTGTTAGTATATTTGGGCATTCATTTTTGTTTGTTCTTTGCCTACTCTTCCAAAACTGTCTTCATATTAATTTTAATGGTCTACCCGGTGTTTTCAATATTAAAAATGCATTTAGCTTTTGCCAACTTTTGATTGCCTTTGCTACATAGCTCCTCACGGTGCTGAAAACACCAACACAGTATACAGGTTTGGCTTTTAAATTTAATTGATTGGTTCAAATTCTGAAAACAATTTATTAAATAGTAGTGTGGTAACACTATAATCACATATTGCATTTTCACAACTAAACAAACACTCAGTGTTTCCTTCAATTATGTTACACTTATTCGTTCTTCTCATACTTTCATATGTTTTCCTACATTCCATTATGTTTCTTAAATAAAATGTAGTTTTGTTTATTATTTTAGGCTTCAGTTTATTGATTGCTCACCTGATCTGATGAATGTACTTCGTCCTATTGCCCGTACTTGGTCCCTTGGTGTACAACATGACCAGGAAATAGAACCAGGCCAGACAGAGATTGCATATCATGGCCGTCCATGGTATGAGGTTGGCGCTCTAAGTATAGAGGCGAGAACTCTGCTGTTACAGCTAATTATTGCGTGTGATAGATATGGGTATAAGCTTATTAATTCCACTCCCCTGAAACCCAACGCCTGTGATTGTCTTTATTTCAAAAAGGATATCAGCCAAGTACGTATTTCAGATTTTGGTAGGTATTTTAATGTTCTGATTTAGATAATTTCGATTATCCTAGCTGCTCAGCGAATGACAAAGATTATTAGATATGTCAAACAAACACCTCAGACATTTTTAATTTGTCATAGCATGTTTTTGTAGTATTTAAATGAATTATAGGTACTTTACAAGGTGTCTCAAAAAAGCGTTACCAAGCCTAGACTTCTGTCTGTCATCAAATCATTTCTTTATACACAATATGTATGAAGAAATTACACATGCTTCCATACACTGTTGTACTAGAACTTGTAATTGCTGATCACAGACGAATAGAGTTGGTAACACTTTTTGGTCACCCTGTATTTATTTCTATGGTATGCATTGCATTTAAATAATTATATTATTTATATCTCTATGGTTCATATTATTCCATTTTAATTGTTTTTTACGGGTATGCTCTTGAGCTTCATTTTGCTTTCAGAAGTCATATTTCTAAATTTATACAGCCGATCTTCACAATTCTAAATAGAAAATAGAGGCTTAGCGAAAAATCATTTTCAGCTTTAATTGCTTCATTTTTTGGCCAATCTGTTTTTCTTTCTTTAGAGTTTTTTAAAGATAATTTTTACTTTAAAATTGTGTTGATCTAGGGTGACTCTCCTCCCAAGGACAACGAAAGGTCAAATGATTCTTGGTAAAATTTTGCAGATATAACATTCCTTTTGTCGGATGAAACAGGAGAAACCATTGGATTATGATAGACTGCATAGTTTGTAGGTAGTTAATTTAGGATGATACTTTTAATATACACTTTTATCAGAAGAAACCGCTCTTAAGACAAAAATTTTGATCACGATATCAAATATGATTAATTGAATCAGGGCGTGAAAATACCGACTAAATTTCTAAATTATAAAAAAATCAATCAAAGCTAAAGTCAATTTTTACATAACATTAAATTTTATGTTAAGTAAAACTGTCAAGATTGACGTTTGTTTTGATTAGATTTTTTTAAATAGCCGAACTGACTTAACTCCTCTGAAAGATAGTATTTTGTTGATGCATATTTGGATATATTTGATGGATGTACATAATTACATATATACAGGGTGGGCCAAAAGTCACGCAGTATGGGCAAAAAGACAATATGTGATAACTAATGTATTTCAATCAAGTATATTTACAGTATAACAAGTAAATCCAAAATGATAATAACTAATATGAAGTGAATCCAAATTG
>JAUYWI010055101.1:0-17114 GCA_034780595.1 Parotoplana pacifica
CTCTTTCTCTTGCTATCAGCATTGTTTTCGTCTTTCTTACATTCATTTTCAAGCCTTTCTTCTCACTGTTTTTGGCGACTTCATCCACAATTTTATGGAGATCTTCTTCTGTTTCTGCAAGGAGGGTTATGCCATCTGCATATCGTAGATTATTGATATTGATTCCTCCTATTTTACATTCTGGTAAATGGTCACTATCATTGAATATTTCTTCGGTGTAGATTCAGACTTAACACCAATATCAAAAGTGGCAGCATCTAAAAGATTAGTAATAGTACTAGGGATGGGTTTTGAAGTGTAATTAGTTAAATAAGCTCATTTTCATCACCATAGTGCAATCCTAAGTTAGAAATTGCCCCCAGCCCCCTCCTCGGTACCATACCTGACTGCGTGAAGGTTAAAAGTCCGAGGAACTCTAAATTTCGGTTTTAGTTTTGTTGATACACCCTAGCAATCGCCTAGAAACGAGTAATAAGTATTAGTAGTATAAAACAAAATTTGACTGATTTAACCGCAATTTGGCAAATGAAATAGAATCAAATTAGTGCTAATTGCAACAAAAAATTACATTACTACGATGTATGATTCACAAAATAAAACAGTTTAATTTGTGGTTCAAGATATTTTTATAAAAAAATTCGAATGGCTTGTTAATATTCTAAAACTATTTTTTTTACTAAAAGTTGTCTATTTAGTTAAGATATATGAAAAAACAAAATAAATAAATAAGATTGGTCAAAAAGGCCCAATAATAGTTAGCTCCCCAAAATATAATCCAAAAACATTTTTGGAAATAAAATTAAATTGAATATGGTTAACTAATATTTTTTATGTCACTAGATATTTCAGGGCATGAATTAAACTATTTTAAGATTTTAGAGTTGACAAAGGTGTAATTCAATAATACCTATACTGCTGAGTTATAAAGCATAAATTAAAAATAATCTAAAAATCAATTTAGACTATTTATTTTTTTGTTAGCTCTAAAATTTAATTCATGTACTGGAATACCTACATATTCTTTTTAAAAAATCTAGTTAGAGCTTTAAGAACCTAAAAACCATAGCCAACCATAATTAATTTAATTTATTTCAATAATTTTTTGTAGGAATGTTTTTGTAGAGCTATCCATCTTTAGTTTTTTTGGCAAATCTTATAATTAAATAATTTGACTGCAAAACAATAATCCAATATTTGAATTTGAAGGCATTTAAATCAATTTACTAATGATTCATTTTCACTTTAGGTAATCTTGTTAGGTAAATTTTTTATAGGTAGTAAGCAAACCCCATAATCAAAGACATACTAGAGTTGCTAATAAATTTTATAAATAACATAAAAAGGTTACTACTGGGACGATGTTGATGATGATGATCTTATTTGGTTAAGTAGAACAGCCAACACGTCACATGAATGGATTGTCCAAACAACGGAAATCAGACGTCGATATCACACATGCGATGCATAAGTAGACATCCAAAATTTTGCGAAACAGATTGTCTATATTGTGATGACGATTACTTTTCGGTGTTCTATATTACATATGTAGATATCAGTATACTAATTCTAAAAGGTGTAAGAAAGTGAGAGTAACGCACCAGCAGTTTGGTTTTATGCCTGAGCAGAGTATAACATGCTATTTTTGCGCTGCGGCAGGTGATGAAAAACTACAGGGAACGAAAGAAAGACAAGCACTTCATCTTTCAAGATTTAGAGAAGGCATATGACAAGGTACCAAAACAAGAACTCTGGAACTGTTTGAGACTGAAGGATACAGAAGTACATAAGCCGCACCAAAGACTTGTACAAAGAGTATGCAACAAAGATAGGGTGTACTGCCCATGAGTCTGAGGATTTTGAGGTGACCGTGTGACTTCATCAAGAATCTGCACTGAGTCCCGTTCTTTTTGCCTTAGTAATAGATGGTCTGACAGGTAAAGTCCAGAGAGAAGCACGATGGGATATGCTGTTCGCGGATAATGTGGTTAGAGGATTGGAGTCAGGGGCAGAGGTAGAACATAGACTAGAGCAGTAAAGAAGGACGGAGGAATGTGAGTTTGCCGACAGAAAACGGAATATTTGAGATTGAAATCACTAAAGGTGAAAATACAAGGAGAAAAGCTCAATCAGGTAGAGGAGTTAAAATAGCTGGGTTTAACAGTTCATGCGAATGTGGATCTGATAAAGATTTGAAGAAACGGATGCAAGCTAGATAGAATGCATGGAAAAAGATAACTGGTGTTATATGTGACAGAAAAGTACAAGACAAGGTGAAAGGAAAAATGTATAAGACAATGGTGAGACCAGCAATGCTGTATGGGATGAAGACTGTGACTACTACAAAAGGGCAGGAAGAAAAGATTCAGGTGGTTTTAGGATTGATTAAATTTGACAAAATGAGAAATGAGAAGGTAAAGGAGAGGATAACTATTAGAGAATTGAAAGAAAAATTAAGAGAGGTGAGGTTCCAGTGGTTAGGACATGTGGTGAGGAGAGAGGTGGATTATGTAGGTAAAAGAGTCAGAAAGATGAAGGTGGGGAAAAGGAGGCTTGGAAGACCCAAAAAGAAATGGAAAGACAGCATCAGTGAAGATATGAAGAAGGTGGGAGTCTGAAAGGATGATGCAATGGACCAAAAGAAGTGGAGGAAAAGGATCCATACCGACGACTTCACCTAAATGTGGGAAATGGCAGAAGAACTGATAAGAAAATTTAGAAGAGCACAGCACTTTGTACATCGAAAACAAATATTTACCACTAGTTAAAATATTAATTTTGATTTTGTTTATCTCCAATTTAATAAACTACTATTTAATTTACAATGTCAAGGCTGAATTGACAGAGAACTAAGTCTCAAATCTAGATAATACTGGCCAGTAAATATTTAACGGAGAACCTATAAACAATGCAAAATAAATTTAAGAAATGAAATATAATTCATAAACATCAATATTAGACATTAAATTTACAACATTTGGCTTTATAAATATATATATAAGTTATAAACATCGTTGTGGGCCAAGCTCGAGGTTCAACGGTTAGAATGCATTCATACTCATAATCATAAAGTCCCGGGTTCAAATTGTGCTCTGCACTGATAAGGGGAAAATACCCCTATATGCAGATGGATGTCCTGCTAATGTTGATGTTTATGAATTATATTTAATTTCTTAAAACAGAATTGTGTTCCTAAGTAAAGTCTCAATTCGTGATAGAGATCCTGTATTCTTATTCAATTCATAGCATTGTAGTTACTAACCATTCAAAATTCAAACTATTTAAATCTATTCTATGTAATAGATATGCATAATAATAAAATAAGAACATAGACAATTTACGGCATGCTGATAAATTTCTACAGTTCAGGATTGATATTCTCTCCAGTACCAATTTGGTGATCGTTTCTTTCTTATTGGTCGGTTTACTTGAGCATTCCTATTTGTGTTTTCACCACCCTGTACTGTTCTGTCTATAACTTCTTTTTCATCATCATCTGTTTCAATCTGTTCTCTTAACGGTTGTCCGGTTTTCCGGGTATGGGATGTCCATCGCCATGTTCCAATGAACATAACTACAATAATCACCAACCGATGAATATAATTTTTTATGACTTTTAATAAATATATATTTATTAAAAGTCATAAAAATTAGATTCATCGGTTGGTGATTATTGTAGTTATGTTCAATGGAACATGACGATGGGCATCCCATACCCGGAAAACCGTTAACTGGTCCAAGTGAGCGAGTCTCTAGATTCCACTACAATCAACATATATCGTGTTAGTGAATTCTGGTTTCATTCCAGGTTTGGATATGTTAATCAACTTGGGTGACTGAGACGTAATTAGCCGATGACGGATGTCTCTCCCAAAGTATTGATGGATTTCCAGTTTGATTAGAACACATTCTTTTGGATCTGTAAGTTAAAAATAACATTTTGCATATAGCAATGAAAATCATCTTTGTCAACAGACCATAACTTGATTGTTCTTTTGATCGTTTGGGCGATGCTCTCTGCAAGGCCATTTGAACATGCATGTTACTGTGGAATCTGTGCCGGCATTGTCCCAACCTTTTTGAACCACTCAATAGTTTCCACTGCTCTAAATCTTTAGCGTTATCCTTGACGAGCATATTTGGCACTCCAAAACAAGCCAACGTGGCTTGTAAAACTTTCCGAAAGGTCGCAGCAGATCGATTTTGGCAGACAAATGCATTCTCCTATCTGTGTGAAACTTTTTCTACATTGGACTTTGTTTTTTTAGCGCATTCCGTACATTGTCTAACAAAACGTTCTACCTCTTATCCATCCCAGGCCACCAAACGTTTCTTTTGAGATGTAACTTTGTGGTTGTCATCCCGAAATGTGATTCATGGGCCTTCCTTTTACTCTCTGCATGTGCAGAACAACAGTTCTCGTACTCAATAATATAACACCATTTTCTACAGTTAATGCATTACAGTTCCTCTTGAACATTGATTCTGCTGGAGTTGTGTTCCTCCAATCATTATTCTTAATGCGCCGACATAAACCTATCAATAATTTATTACCTAATGGTCTCTGCTCTTAGTTATTTCCACGTAATACCATAGTCCTCGTTGAAGTATATACCTTTACTAACGTTTTCAACGTAACAACTATTTTTATCCCTAAACTGCAGGTGGCTCATAGCAACAACATGTGGTATATCTGTACCATGTACATGTTCAATTGAATAATTATATTCCATCCCGGAAATGACTCACTGTAATCGTCCACTCGTGTGTTTAGGGAGATTTTTGTCAGGTTTTAACAAATATCCTAAGGCTTTGTAATCGGTTTTTATTTTGAATTTACGGCCTAGCAAAAATTTCTCTGCTTTTCTCAATGTCCAAACTACTATAGCCAAATCCTCACGTTCAGTAACCCATAATTTTGTTCAGTTTAGAAAGCAGCATTGATAAATACATAACAGGATGTGCTTCTTCAGATAGAATTGCTCCGATCGCTATTTCAGAGAAGTCGCAAGTTAACGTCAATTCTTTTGACAACGAATAGGGTTTAACATTGAATTACTACTTAATATTCGTTTTAGTTTCTCGAAAGCGGTTTCTTGGTCAAGCCTCAATGAAACGGAACGCTACCTCTACGCAACCGATTTATTGGCTCACATATCTAAGTGAAGTGCTCAATTTTTGTGCCATAAAAATTGATTATGCCAATGAACTTCTTTCTTTGTTTTTGATGCTGTGATATTCATAACCTTTTCAACTAGCCTTTGATCCGGTTTAATTCCTTCTCTTGAAATAACGTGACCAAGAAAAGTGATTGTATCAATGCAACGAATAGACTTTTCCCAATTTATTGACGCATTTCTTTTGTTCAAACGTTCTAGTAATTTGTTGCTTCTGCTTTGTAATTCCTGATTGTCTTTGGCATACATCAATATATCGTCTTGACATACATTCTCTATTACCCTTTTCACTCCAAAAGGAAGTCGATTAAATCGAAATAAACTTTTTGTTGTATTAATTGTTGTCAATGCTTTTGATCCCTCATCCAGTATGCTGACCTCAAATCATATTTCACAAATATCTTTCCATTGTCATTGTCCATCTTCGTAAAGACCGTTTCCATATCTGGTGGATAATATGAATCGTTTAATCAAATATTTGTTGATGGTAACTTTATAATCACAACATATTTGAACTTATCCGAATGGTTTGATTGCACATAAAAGTGGAGACGCCCATTCGGTAGATTTAACTTTGTAAATAACGCCCTTAACTATATTTTCCAACGCAACATTTACCGCATCTTGTAAAGGTAGCACAACGTTTCGGACTCTGCAAAATATTGGTTTTATTCCTTCAAGCATTTGTAGCTTTGCCTTCGCATTTCTAATTAACCCTAATTCATCATCTGCAGGGATCATTCTTTCTTCAGATATCGAATGCACGGCATTACTTTCAAGTATATCTCTTCCCATCAGCTTAGATACCACAGGACCTATTGTTCCCATAAGTTTAATGCTCTTCCATCATAGCATCGTAGTGGCGCACCCTTGTATTTAATGAGCTTAGTTTGTGCAATTCTTTCCACATTTGTGATGATATTATGCTGCAAGATGCACCAGTATCTTGTTGCATACGCAATATTTGCTTTGCTCCATTAATATAGGTTACCAACGTTTCCATAATCCCGGTTGTATCATCTTATTGTCAACAGAAAATTTATCAACATACGACGTACTTTCTTCATCACTTTCATGTGTTGACTTGACAGTTTCAGTAAAATTACATTCATTTGCATAGTGGCCCTATTTTGAACACCAAAACAACTAACAAGTGCTTTTCGGCATTCTTCACGAGAATTAGACCACCACCTTCGAACATCGGCCTCGTGTTTTCCTTGCATATTCACTTTTCTTTTTTTTGAAAATCGCGTTGTCTTGTTGTTGAAATGTACCTCATTTTCTATATTTTGATTGCCGTTTGATTCTCTACTGTACTGAGCTACCTGATCTAGCTGTTGTATATATTTAATAATTTCTTGGGTCATCATATCTTGATTTTGGCATTCTTTCAAGAATCTTTACCTTGCAGTCATTAGTAAATAATCCACTGATGAGGCCCAGTTTCACCATCTCTTTCTGTGACAAAATCTACGTCCTTAACGAGTGGAATTCGCAGTATTGTGATGTTTGCCGTAATCTTGAAACATAATTTGTTATGCTTTCACCTGCTGTTTGCCTTTGAACATAAAAGTTTGCTCTCTCAGCAATGAATACTCTTTTTTGGTTTCAAATATGATGTTATTGCCTCTCTGATATCTTTGAATTATAGATTTTCAATTGACTTTGGCTGATCAATGACTCTCGTAAGAGCCACTAAACCACAGTTAGCCATAAAATTATCTGCTATTTCGCGTTTCTCGACTGTGTCCTTCAATCCTTTTACTCTTGCTAAAGCCACAAATGATGTTTGCCAAACGCTAAACGTATCTGGATCACTTAGATGCAGCGCATCCTTCGCAATTGACGCTATATTATATCACTAAGCAAAGTCTCAATTCGTGATAAAGATCCTGTAGTCTTATTCCATTCACAACATTTTATTTATAGTCACTAACAATTCAAAATACAAACTATTCAAAAATTGTTCTATGTAATAGATATGTATAATAACAAAATAAGAACACAGACCAAGGTGGTTGATCTCAAATAAGCAATGGGGCATTATTGATCATGTTTATGAGTGCACGTGAGGGCCACTCTCCAAAAAAGTTTGCAAAAAATCTTTCCTTCTTGAAATAAATTTTTACACATTATAACAAATTATGGTTATAATATATAAAAATTTATTTAAAGGAGGAAATTAATATTTAGTATGACCTCGCGGGCCACATTTTAAGGTACTGTGGGCCGTATGTTCGACGACCCTGACATAGACAATATACGACAGAATCGTGCTCTGTACTGATAAGGGGAAAATATCCCGAAATTATATATACTGATGGATGTCCTGCTAATATTGATATTTATGAATTATATTTAATTTCTTAAAATAATAATTTTCTAAAAACACAACTGTATTCCTATAATACAAAACAGCTTAAATAAAACAATTACTTACTTTCTTTCTTTTCTTTTCTTGTGCTGACAATGACCCATTTGTCTTTCAGAAGGCAAACTGTTCTACTGGACTGAAGTGTGTTACGGTAGCAGACGATACATGCGTAGATCAATATCGAAACCAGCCGCAGAAAATCGACAATTTATGTCCTCCAAAGCAACCAGCCTGTACTTACGGAACATCCTTTAAAATACCACCTAGTAAGTCGTGTCCAAGATTCTTATACAATCTATGAGAAAAGATCACAAAGTTAGTTTTACACGAACTTTGACCACAGCCATTAGATGTTAGAACGAAATTTTGATACACAGAATAGCCAAATGTTTTTAGCATTTATGTTAAGTTTTACAAAATTTGAAGTCGAACGTTTAAGTGAGAATTATTTGAAAAAACAAAAAAAATTGAACAACCTGTACATAAATTTTATATATGTGTGTAATAATACACATCGGAAAATAGAAAACAGTTCTACATTATAGCTATTTGATAAATTACATTAGAGAGGCAAATTTACCAGCCAAGGTTATAGATTTTGTTCATATTAGTACATGGGTATCAATGTGTTAATCATTTGTCTCTTTAGTTTTTAGTTGTTTATCCTAAAGTATGATACTTCCCATGAACCAATTTTGTTGAAATTAAGGACACAGGTGCCCTGAAAAGATTTATCAACAAAACTCTTAAAAGTTTTTAAAAAATCTACAATGAATATTTATTTTTAGGCACTAGAATTCCAAAATCACGATATTTGGGTACTCTAACCAAAAACTCCATTTTGGTGTTTTATGTAATTTTTTCATAAGTATTATGTCTGTGTTCTAGTATGGATAAAAAGTCTATTTTTATTTAAATAAAGATATTGCATTATTCTTGAAAATAAAATATGAATTTTTAAATATATTGATTTAAAGGACTAGCTGTTTACTTTAATAGCTAATGACATTTGAGTAGTTTTAGGCTTGATTTTATGGCATTTGGAAGGCCATACAAAATTTCAAATCTGGTCTGCTGGCGACTCACTTATAAAATCTATAATTTTTTTGTTGGAAAAAGATATTGATTATCGATTTGTTTGTTAAAAAATTAACATTTATAGTCCAACTCAAATGGCTATAAAACACTAATGAAGCACCCTATGTTATTCAAATTTGAGATTTATAAATAAAAAACTATGTAAAGAAACCTATTAGAAAATTGGATACATTACTTTTCTAGTTGATGGTTTATGATGGTCACCATACTAGGGCAGGTCTCTAAAAATATTTTTTTATAAATGGCTTTAAACCATTTAAAATGGTTTATTATTAGTTTCTAGGTCATATCTAGTGGCTTAGGATTGATTTATATTTATTAAATTGAATTTGATAAAAATTTGCTTTGGGTGGTCCCAAAATCAATGCATCCTAATTTTGCTTTGGATAAAGCAATGATTTTTCTATTTGGCACACTAAAAGAGTATCAGATAGGAACTATATATTCCAAATTTGAACGTATTCAAATGAAAGGTTTAAATTCTTTAGAGAATTCATTTGCATTTGTGTTTTACCTATGTGCAATACTTTGGTTAATTTTTGACACTAAAATATCATAAGTGTTTTTATGCTATTTTCTACAGTTGTAAGCAATCAAGTGAAGTACATCACGTCAAAATTTTAATAAATTTTACTCTGGCATGTTTTTATTCATATTTTTTAAATGACTTTCCAATTGCACCCATGTGTATAAAATTAAATATTCTAAAACCCTGAAATACGAGTGTGTGAAATAATGGAGCATTTACAACACATACATAATATCCAATTTCATCAATATTTGGCCTCAGATTTGAGTTTTTGTATAAAATAGATTCTGATCATTTTTCAAAGATGAAGAAAAAACGTTTTACACATGGGATCCACAAGAGATTATAGTTTACCTCAAGCCAAATTTCATGAAATCGGTTGAACCGTCTTTAATTTTTTTAATGAATAACTTAGGGAGTGTCTCCAAAAATTGCAAACCAAAAAAAAGCTTTAAAATTAGGCCATGACTATACATAAATAAATTTTGTTTTAGTTTACTTGGATAAACAAAAGCAACGGCCACAGGAATGCTTTGAACCGAAAAATGAAGGCTGCAATAATAATCTAAAGCCGGAATTTCGATATTACTATGTGCCGAAATTGAATGACTGTCGCATGTTCTACTTCAGATTGTGTGGTGGCGGCAACAATCGTTTCACTACCAAGGAGGAATGTATGACCCGTTGTGCCTACTGAGTTCTTATCTATTAAGATTCTGTCCCAGGGACATACTAAAACAAGCCACTGTCGACAACTCTACGTTCTGTGTGCCAATTATTTATATCTCTGAAAGTACTGGACCAAATTGCTTTAAAATTTGGAACATTTATTTGAACCATAGACATTGTATCTCCAACATATAAAAGTAATATACAATATCTATGATTTGAACTTATAACAGAAACAAATCTATAAAAGTTTAAGATCAAAGCTCACATGACCTTTGGTTTGGACGGGCGCGGCTCAAAGGGACAAAAACGTCAATTGAACTTTAAGAGGAACTTTCGATGATTCAAATAGTAATGAACTTTTTTCCATTAACTTTCGACACTATGTCAGGTCTCCTTGATTTCACCTATTATTGATTTTTCAAAATTACAAGTACAAAAAATAGTAGACTACAAAAAATGTTGTTTGAAAGATATTAAAGTTAGTAATATAATTCTAAGATATGACATTAATATCTGTAATAAAGTTTTAGATATGAGCATAAATGTGAAAAATCAATAATTCTCAAATTCGTCGGCACCTAACACTGTTGTAAGTTAATTGAAAGGAGCTAAATAATATTTGAATTATTGAATATCAAAAGTTCTTACTGTTCCATTCTAGTCTGTTTAAAATTGAGCCCGTTCAAAACAAAGGTCATGTGACGTATGTTTCTGTTACCAGTTCAAATCAATGTTCCAATTTTTAACGCAGTTGGCTCTGTAGTTTCTGAAACCAGTCTTAATTTAGCGTCAAACAAAAGTACATCGTTTTAGTATGTCCTTGTTCTGTTCATACTAATCAAAACTTAGTCATTTCATAGATCGATGATGACTGTATATATAGCCAATTACACACATTTTTTCTATTTATTTGAGATAAAGTCATAAAAATATACATATGATACCTAAATGTTTATCCATTAGAAACGAAACTAGCCCGTGTTATAAAGTTAGTCTTTACTTTTATTTTACTAATTTCAATCAAGTAAAGAGTTTAAAAACTACCCTCTACTTTTTTAATAAGATTGCTATTAGTCTTTTTTCTTATCTCTTCTTTTAATGTTTAGTTTTGTTAAGAAATGTTTTGATAATAAATTACTTTCTGAATTTCAAAATTTCTGTCAAATTACAATTTTTGTTTTTGATAACATTCTTTAGCACCTAGTACGATAAAGACCAATAAAGACTATTTTTATAACCTTTTATTTCATGATAGCTGTATGTATCATAATTATGTAAACATAATCTTTGCAACAATTGTCGGATGTTTTGTATCATCGTGAATATTGTTTTCCAAGATTTAATCAAAATCGTAAATTTCTTGACACTTCTTGTGGAAGGTGACATTTTATTCCACTCTCACCCTCCCTCTACCAATGAATTGGCCAAAAATTCAAAACCTCTTCTAGGTACTGATGGTCATGAAATTTGATATTTTTAAACAAATTATCTTTTAATAGTTTTGGTCAATTGATGGAAAAAATCTAATCAATTGGTGAAGTCCACATAGAGTTAATCTTTTTGTGATAAAATAATGCTTAATAGTTTAATTAGAAAGTTAATATATATATCTCTATAATTCCGAACCTATTTTACTGTATATAAAACCAATTTTACGTCAAATTATCAATTTCCATACCTTTGATAAATGTTGTACATAATATACTCCGACTATTCCATGTATTTTATACTTACAATATAAATGATAAATGCAATTTTGTACATCAGTTATTAACACTAGAAAACCTGCATAAAAATTATTACTAGAACGCCGAAGGCAAAGGCTTCAAAAATAACGAATTATATTTACAATAATAAAATGACAATATTAGGTATCAAAAAATAAATTAAGTAATAGCTGCATATATAATAATCTTGAAATTATCTAAAGTGTCTTTTAGTAACACAACAATTTCAAAATGTAACTTTATACAAATTTCAAAATCTAACCAATAGATATACTTAGCATGGGTATTATGTGAATAGAAAGTCAGTGTTTGTATCAAAATCATGAGGAAAGAAACAATACGTTATTGCAAATCACTTTTTTACTGATTAGCACATGGCTCACATGTGGTCATTTGAATTTTTACGACCTCTTGTGTGCAGTGAATGCCGCATAATTGTCTTTAACATTCTTTTTATACAATACCTATTAGTTTTGTACTTATGTACATTCTTTTGCAGAACATTTAACTAGTTGTTGATCTGGGACAGCTGCTGGTGGGATATCACCTTGTGCAGCTACTTGAAATTTTTAAATTAAAATAAATTCTTTGTGATGTCGAACATGTTTTGCCATACCGCAGCTACAGGCCAGCGTCTAGAAGCATACTGAGTAGTCTACAAATTTTGCATACTATGACTCACGTGCACTCCACATTTGTTCTTATTATAGAAGAGCATTATATGGGGCTACTTCTTTCCATTGTTTTGTAACTTGTTCTACTTGTTGGTCATTCAGAGTAATGTTGACTGAGTTGTTTCCCATTCTTGATCTTCTCATTACCTTTGTCTTCTCATGGAGTATTTATCCTGCGTTTAACAAGTTTTAGTCCAACAGCTTCATGAAAACCTTTTCTGTAGCACTGCCTGCAATTTGATTATGTATTCTAAGCGGTATGTCAAATTGTGCCCGCACAACCGAAGCATTAGTACCGATGTTGATCTCCAGAAGCTTTGGGTATGGAGTGGTGCAATATCTTTTTTTGTCTCTGTCTTCACGGACATTGTTGGATCAACATTCCACAATTGCTTTGGATTAGCTACTGCCGCTGTTCTATTTTGGCATAATTGATTCTATAAAATACGTACCTAATGCTCGCTCTATTTCTTTTTCATTTATAAATTTCAATGTTATTATAAATATTTCAATAAAGATTCTATTATTTGAAGGATATTCTATATTTATTTGATAGAAATCAAAAATTGTGAGTACACTTTTGATAAAGTCATAGAATAATTAATACTTTGAAAATTCGTTAAATTTGACGCCTTCGACTTTCTAAAGTTAAATGTACCCACAAAAGTCAACTAATTCGATAATGCGCTGTCATAACCAAACCATACAATAATTCTTACGACATTGTTTTTATAATAAAATTTACATACATATATATTGATGTTCATCAACAATTTTCATTACTATGTATAATTTCTCTGTTAATCTATTGTATTTGAGTTTTTATCTATAAGTTTTATTCATTTAATCCGAAAATTTGGATTTGTTTTTACTTGTTTTCATTTTACACCATGGGTATCTCTGTATCTCTCTATCACAATATCGGCATTCTATTGCTACCTACCCTTTTCACATTGTTTGTGGAAGGGTTTGACTCGAATATTGTCAAACAATATTTTTGCAATAGAATTTGTTAGGCGGATTCCAAAATTTAAATTATTTGGAGTAAACTTTGCCATTTATTGCACCTGTATATCAAATTCTATTGCGAAAATAATATTTGAAAGTATTTGAGTCTAACCCTACTACAGACAAGGAACAATATGATGCTGACATATTTTCAATATGACATAATAGTAATGTACCATATTAGGTAGACAATTATTGCACATGGTTCCCACGTTACATTGCACCTATAAAAAGAGGGCGAATATCTTCACCTCTTCATAGCTGATTTTCAGATTGTCATTCAGTATATTGGCAGGCCAGTAATTGTCAATTTTGTCGCATATTTAGAAGTGCTATTTTCTTACCATGCATGCCTGTTAGTAACACATGTTCTGGTATATTTCCTCTTAATGTCTATACGTCTTTCTGATAATTGAGTTTTTAGAATTTGTAATTGTGTTGAGGGTATCAACCTATTTCAAACATAATCTGCTTACGTCATTCTGGATCTGTAGTCATTCTAAGTTTATATAAACAGAAAAGGTGTGTAGAAGGTAATATCGCATATTCTGTAAACTGTTATCCATATTTTCTTCATAACTATCGAAGTTTGGATAGCCATGTATCTACTCGTTTTATGTAACACCAATATTAATGTATACAAATGTCTATACTCTAATGTTTGCTATGTAGTATTTATATTGATTTTTATCTTGTTATTTTTTACTGTGTTCACTATATAAAACGTATCATAGTATAACAAAATATCCATTGGTTTTATCAAACTAATTGCCTAAATTTTCGTAACTTTTCTTGTAATACCTAACATAATAATGATTCCGTTTGGTCAAGTCTCGGAATTGGACATTTGTTGTCATTTAAAATACAAAGTTATTCATCATATAAATTAAATTACTAATATGTAACTTTTTTTTAAATAACAACAAAATTAATTAAATTTGTATAGTATACAAAACGTAAGTATATTGTATGGCGAAAACTGAGCAATTTTATTGCAATGCCATTTCATTCAAGAAACTAATAGTACCTGATTCACAGCCGTTAGTTAACCCTTCATGGCTTACTTGGGTGGGGGGTATTAACCTTCTCCCTGAAGATTTATCTTAAAATTGTCAGAAAATCATTCAACCGATTTACAATATTCACTTGTGGAGTTTTTGGTGTAAAATGTTTTGAGTCTAACCCTTACCACCAAAGAAAAAAATTCACTAATCTCGCCGAGCTATGCGCTAAAACTCGGTGAGATCTTGGAGATTTTTTGACGAGTTTAGGGCGTCTTTTGGAGAATTTGATGGGATGCTCAGTTTTTCCCGAGATTTTACTTTTTTATATTGTTCCTTTACGGTACATTTTACTATTTTTAATAAGTAGCATATAAAGTAGGTGAATTTGTTGTTGGTCTTCCGCCGGTTCGACAAAATCTTTTGTCATTTACGCTGGCTAAAGAATGCTGGTGCTGATTGTCGGTTACAGCAACGCTTCGTTCTTAAATGACATTGTTTTGGAAGGTAACAACAACTCTTCGTTTTCAAATGGCACTGGCTTACATTGTGAACTGGATGTTACTTCGCCTGATTGTATTGACAATGTTGATAATATTTTTTTCACCAAGTCCAATAAATAAAAATCTCTTCACCAGAAAACCAGACTGTCCAGATGTTCAGGACGCTTCACTTCCAACTCCAAAGCTAGCTAAAATTGATCCACCAAGAAAAGAATGTATCGTTCTGATTTTTTTCCAGTCAAGCTGTCTAAATTTGTTATCTTGAGTACCACTATATCTTCAGAAATTAATCGACGACTAATTTTTAGGCTTTTGCATTCATGAAGCCCCGGATGGAACAAGGATGTCAGTTTCAAGCAAATATAAAACAAGCAAGAGAAATTTGTGGTGATTTAATAGATCCAATTCAGAATCCAGTTCATGAACTTATTTCTAATTTGCGTGGCCAATATCAATCCTGCGAGAATGAAATACAGATGTCACCGTCATAACTGCAAATTCATTCTCTTCTTGTACGCACAAAATGTGCAGAATTAAATATTATAAAATTGATAAGTTGATTTTAATTATATTAATTGTATTAATTGTTCCGTGTCTTTATTTTAAACTATTTTACTAAAAGTAGTATTATATTACTGAAAGTAGTATTTTATTATTTAAATGTAACATATTCAATCAATTATAGAAAACTTTAAATAGACATAATTTGATAGAGAAGGAAATTTTAGGAAATTTGCGCTAATACCAACGCTGTTCGCTGCCGGTATTGGCATGAAAAGAGTTAAAGTGCCCTTCCTTTTTGATGAAGTTATTAGGAAGATCAAATAACTGTTTCGTAGAAACAACTTATCTTTCAAATTTTGTTTGCAATCTTGTTAGGAATTATCGTTATAAAAAACAACAGATACATAAAAGTCATATTTTCACAATATGTGGACTAGGGAATTATTATTTCTTCCAAATAATATCCCAAGGCCAGGATTTGTGATTGTTCAAATTGAGAGGACTAGCAGAGTTTAGACCAGGATAAGCTTTATATCCAAATTTTATAAAAAACGATTTCACAGAATGTGGAACTTGTTGATCCGCGTGTGTACCCAGCCAGTTCCATTCCATCATGACAGCTGGAATATTTACCTGAAAAGAAATTGAAAAGTAAATCAAAATCAATTTTTTTTAAATTCATGAATATAAGCTAACCTTGAAAATTACTATTGTTAGGGAAATAATCTAGAGCAACAGTAGAGGTATCCATCCTGCCTATTTTCTAAATTTGAAGAATGTTTGAGCAAACGGTGGAACATAGAATATTTCCTCTGCATTGTATACATTTCATGCAGAGCATAGTTTTGATATAAAAATGGACATTATTAATCAAACCTAAACATTTAATTTGTGCGTTTAGATTTTGGGTACATAGGTAGGTATTCGATGTTGGTATAAAATTTGGGGAAATCAATAACACTACTGCTTATTTTCTGAATTAAAAAATTAAAAGTGAAAACAGTGTTCGAAATTGAGAATTTGCTTCACATTTTCTACTAGTTTAGTAAAAAATTCTAATAATTCGTCGTAAAATAGTTTATTTCCCATTATTGTACTAGTCACCGTGCGAGCGGATTTAGTGTTAATCAAAGAACTGGATAATTGGATAATAAACAATCTCTTGACAAAGTTGGTCGTTGTTCTTCTTCTTCCTTGTCCTGATGACCGAAGTGTCTTCACTTCATAGCAGTAATTGGAAGATAGAGGATATTTTCATCAGTAGGGCGGATGGTGGGGTTGGCTCATTGACTGCTAGTCTTAGGACAATAATAGGCAATGTCATGTCTCCAGCTTGGTGGTTTAAAGGCAGATGTCACATAAGAGATCGGAATCAGTTTAGTTGGTGAATGGCCAGTTCTCAAGTTGTGAAAGATTGATTTCCTTCTTCTAAGTTAAAGGTCACTTTGATATCTCAGTCACTATTGCCTTAGACGGTGTTAATCTGTTTGTGTTTAGTGACTTTCTTAATTTAAAATTGTTAAAGATTTTTTTCAGAACAAATGCTTAAATTGTGACATTATCGGCAAAACCCATTTGTATTTTAGTATAATATGTAGGTTTATTGCCCTTCAAGGTGTTTTGAAAATGGAAACTAAAAGAAATTCAGTCACTTTATATTATTCAAATCAGAACCTACTTGTGTGAACAATTTGTCTGCTTTGTGGAAGGCCTCAAATTCATGTCCTTCAATGTCGATTTTCATAATTTCTTTCTTAAAAGATATCACAGAGAGTAAATCATCCAAGTAAATTGATTTCACTAGCTGAGCTTTGGTTCCTTGACCAGGTTTGGCCAATAAGGAATGCCCA